>NQII01006473.1:67606-88038 GCA_002778355.1 Clitarchus hookeri | reverse complement strand
TTTTTATGAATAAACCATATTTTCATGTTTATTTTTATTGAAATTCACTCTTATTTAATGACCTTATTATGTTCTCAAAATGAAATAAATTATACGACTGCTGTCTTCATTAAGTGTGCCCTATCACCACCCACTCTCTGGTTGGCCAAACTTTCTACCATGTAGAGAATATTCTACTTGTCTCGTAAGACAGTTTACTCAACAAAATATTGCAACCATACATGCTTGCATGCAGGTCCGAATAGCAGTTATTGTAAAATTTTCCACTACAAAATTATATTATGTCGCATGATTTATTAAATATATAGTAATTTGCTACCACCGGTGATTTTATTCGCAGCAACAGTATTCGTGTCATTCAGGGTAGAATAATTTGCTGCCACTGTAATTCTACATAAATTATATATTATTTACATGCTCTCTGGCGTATTGGAAGTAGCCAACTTCTGTCTGGGCACGACGCCATATGACCTCGCATTCCAGATATCTACGGTTCAAGTCCTGGTCAGGCTGATTTAATTTCTGGTATCAAGGGTTGTCCGAAACCAATCTAGGCGATCGCTGGTTCCTCGATAAAGGCCTTGTCTGNGATTTAATTTCTGGTATCAAGGGTTGTCCGAAACCAATCTAGGCGATCGCTGGTTCCTCGATAAAGGCCTTGTCTGCTGTTTGGTGTTATTTTAAAACGCTATAATTGTACCTAGTTCCAGCTACAACTATGTCAAGACTTAGTTGCACACTTGGAGGCAACAATCGCCGGAGCTCTGCGCGCGTACACAGAGGAATAATTTAAAAGTCACGGATTACAATTGTAACAGTCAGTGAGTATATATAACAGAAGATGTCTCCTCTATCTCTCTCTCTGTATATTTATGTATTATCTAACCATTGGCATATCAGTTCATATTGTTACTAACAAATATTTGCTCCAAAATTATTAAGAAATATATATGAAATGCAATACGCTAATATGACAATTTTATAAATCGATAATAAAATGTCTAGTTTATCATATTACTTAACGTATTCACTAAGAGATCAGGATATCGGTACCAATAAACTAAACCGGAAGCAGATATTTACTTGTGTATGTAAATTGTAGTGTGTTATTAGAGTCAGGTCTACAATTAACTAGCTTCTACGGTTCTGGTTCTGCAGCACCCACTATGTCTGTACTCGTGTGGTTTACTGTAACTTTACACCAGTAACAACTCTAAATACTTCATGAATTTCCTGTAAAGTTTGCGATTTTAAACCCATTACTATATCATTGCAAATAAAAAAATATCTATTACGAAAACTTAAATGTTTACACCAATATGACGTCAATTTAAATAAGCTCAGTTATGACGTAATTTTACATTATAACGTTCATCAGACAAAATGAGGGAGCAGAATTAGTTTAGCATATGTCATATAATTATGTATGTGTTGTTGGAAAGTGTGTGACTGAGCTAGTAATTGTGAGAGAATTTACTTGTTGACAGGAGAGAATCTGCCATGGCCACCAGTGGCATATCCATGCTGGCCTTGCTGCTGCTGATGTCCGCTGTAACACCAGGACTCAGTACAGAGGGCGAAGGCTCGGTAAGCACGCCACATATCTACAACTCCTGTAGCTTGGTCATGAATCTGCGGATCCCGAGCCTTTCTATGAAACGATTACAAGGAAGGGGGCTTGAGAAACTAGTGATCAGAGATATCTTCTAATAATGTGAGAATTGCACTTTACCGCTGGTTCTGCGGCTCCTAACATTCTGATACACTGCGGCACAAACATCAGAAAAGGCGACGTATAAATAGCTTCGTCGTTTTACAGCTGTGACGCTCTTGATACACGAAAAGAATCTTTATTTGTTAAAGCTAAAATTTTACTCGCCTGTGAATAGGTTATGTTGATACTGATGATGATTCCGTGCGTACAAGTGTGCAGCGAATAGTACCGTAACCAGTTTGTAATCCAGGTTTAATCAGAGACTAAGCATTCTTATCTGTGTGGTACATGTGCTGCTACTGAAGCTAGCTGCATTCACATATGCAGTGCGGAGTGTACTCACTCAGTATAGTGTACATACGCATACTCTGCTGAATAACTCACGCACTGTCGTGTTGGCTCTGCTGCGTTACTCTTTGCAACGCCAAAACTCTGACAATAACTATATTTCATTAAGTACTACATATATTATCGCAACTGAACACCTGCGTTATCACGACAGATTCGTCAGTCTTGAAAATCGTTGCATGCATAGGAGCTGTAGGGAATACATTTGCCCTGTAAACGACTCTGTGTTACAACAATCTATTATCTTCCACACAGTTATACTAGGTCACATACTCCTGATCCTTGGAGAGTCTCTAGCTCAGTAAGAAATTCCCACATTGTAACCTAAAGCCTCCTTCTCGTCTGTGGCTGATCTCCCGTGGCGCAGTCGGTTAGTGCACAGCCGGTCTGTGATGCGGGAGGTTCTGGTTTCGATTCCTAAGTAAGGCGTAGGTGTTAGTTTAACTGAGGTAATTTGCTACCTTCTAAGCTATCTCCTGATAAGCCTTCAGGTACAACACCGTGGGACGGTAATAAGCATTTTACAATACATTTCTCTAATACGTTATGTCTGCCGCATCAATAAGTAATCACATACACCACTTCAGTATTACTGTTCGCATTAACGATGCATTGATAAAAACAATTTGCCGTAGGTTTTACTGTTGTCTGTACAGATGACACTTACTTTATGATTTTAAAGTTTATCGCAAAAGGCTTCCAAATTTTACTTTCTTAATTGGAAAGAGTTTTTGTGCGATGTTTTTTAATTGAGATACACTGCAAATTATAATTTAGAGCAGAGTTTCACAGATAAATAAACCGAGAAAAAACACAATATTTCAATGAACTTTGCTTAACCCAACAGCCGATATGTTAGCAAAGTGTAGATGGCGGTGCAAGTAGAATGGCGCCACCAGTACATATGTAGCTGGGATAGAAGGCATGAGTTGGTATTTAAACATACTTGTGCTCTGATTACAGCAGGATCATACGGCGACTGCCCTCATCATCGCCATGAGAGAAGTCAGCCGCGCCCTGGAAGGCTTNCTATGAGAGAATTCAGCCGCGCCCTGGAAGGCTTCGGCGACGCAGTGCAAGAAGGTCTACGCCAGCAGAGACAGAGCAGTGACGCCTTGACAGACCTGCACACGCTCACAGCTACAGTGAGTGTATAACCAACAAACGTAGATGCAGCCAATAGGGAAAGAGAAGGGGAGTGTGTAAGAGTAGAGTACTCAGCATCATTCTCAAATACATGCAACTATTAACAATTGCACTCTAATGTACTTACAACCTACAGTAAACTAAATACATGTATACTATGAACTTAAAAAATTATTCTCACGTTCGGCTGTGAAATTGCAAACATTTACTGTAGTGTCGTCTACTGAAAGTTTTTGCTGCTTTATAAGAACGCAATTTTGAGTGTTCAATTGCTCAATTTAATGATTTCAGCTCTTTGAGTCCTGTAAATAATTGACTTTTCTTATTTCATTCGAGCCTTTTTATGAAGGAAATTCATAGATTTAAAACAGATGCCCTTTGTTGAAGTCGGTTTATAAATGACATGGTAGTCAAACCTAATAATTATAATGTACCATGCTGCCTTTATATATTACCTGACTAATGTTACTTTTCAATTGATGCTATCATTTATCCATTCTGATACCAGTTTCTCTTGTCCGCCAGTTAATAAAAATGTAATTCAATTATGAAAATACTGTGAAAATAATTTCTAATTGTAACCTTTTTTATGTGACAGGTTTTGCGAGTCGAAGAACGAATAAATCAGCAAGATGGTAAGATCGAATTTATGAAGGAAAAGATTGAAGACATATCAAAAGTATGATAATGCTATTTTTATTTACTTAAAATTAAGAATTTTGCTGATATTACCTATGAGACTCCTTTCCTCCACATGGACGAAAAATTGTTTTTAGCCAAATTCCTGAAAGCTTATATGGTAAGTAGGCCTTATCATCTCATTGACAGCAATGCCTTTTGAAATCGAATGCAGCAGTAATGAGACATCTACATATACATATGTATCTTACCTAGTACTCGAACCGAGAAAACCTCGTACCATAATCTGGCGTGCAATCAACTGTATTTCGAAGGTGGGTTTCGGAGTATCAACAAGACGTTATCAATATAGAGATATAAATTATATGGTTTATTAATGTCAATTATTTACAGGACCATTATTTTTTAACCTGAGACATTTAAAAAATAAATGTTTACATGGCCTACTGTAGCGCTACTTGTGCAAATATTTTAGTGGAAATCGTTTGATTGATTCCTGATATTTAGCATAATAAAATCATCTTCTTATTTATTGCTATTGTACAACATTTCCTAAACAAGGCGTTTTTAATTAAAAGCTTATAATATATACTGTCAGCATATAAAATTAATTTATAATTGTTTACAAAACTTCCTTGATAAAACATACTTAGGTAAAATATTTATGTAGTAGCCATTTTCATAATGGCTCTCCAACCAACTTCATAAAAATTAATTAGTGTGGCGTATGATAGTACAACTTCTTCGCCAAATTTGACAGCAATGGCTCGATTTTTTCCCTATATATGACACTAAAATTAATTTAATGTGCAAGGTTATATTTCAAATAAGGGAAAATTTTGGGTTTTTAAATCCTCATTTGTTGACATTGATAGATATTGACAGCATACAAGGTTAAGTGGAAATTAGTTTCGCAGTTTCGTAGCAATAATTTTTATATTGCTGCCATTTTGAAAATAGGATTGTGACCGACTATAAACATATTAACTTATATGGCATGCTGTGTGCCACTTGCTTGCCAAACGTAGTACTTTCTACTGTATTTCTCTGAACATTTGACAAATTCATTTTTTAATGTGTCTTTATTATACAGAATGACTGACTGTTGTCTTCGTGTAGCCACATTATATAATTGTATTCTACAACCATACAATATTAAGTTGTGGTTGAATATATGGTTTCGACGATTTAGCACACTAAGATAAAATAGCTATATGGTAGCATTTTCGAAAAAAGTGCCTTATTGATATATGTTACATATGGTTACATGGCATACCATAATATTATTTACGTGCCAAATGTGACGAGAATCGGTAAAGGGTTTCTGGAAATATATAGTAAGAGCTATAGTTATTTATGTAGAGCTGTCTTCCAAATTGTCTGATCAAAAACAATATCCATTTAAAAATTAAATGCCTGCATAATTTGCTATAAACACACGAAATTGAGAATATCGTTTTAATGTTTCCCGAGATATGACATTGCTCCCAAAATTTTAAAAGGGCCGCATTTTGAAAGTACGAGCCTGGCGTGATCGATGACGATAAAAGTCGGATATCCTTACTAAGTAATAGAAAGGCACTGTGTTTAGTGAAATTCGGATCACGTGTTCTAATGTTTTAGGGACACACACACCAATGTACACACCAATACACACACCAATGTACACACCAATACACACACCAATGTACACGCCAATACACACACCAATGTACACACCAATACACACACCAATGTACACGCCAATACACACACCAATGTACACACCAATAAACGTACACGTTTACAGACAGGAAAGTAATTTAACAATCCTTCATTTCCTTAGGAAATTTATGGTAGAAATAGAAATTAATTCGGCAAAAAAGAAAAATAATCTGTAATATTTTTTTACATTTTAATTGAAACCTTTTAGTGCATTTGCAAAAGCTAGAAAACGAAATGAATAAAAATATTTTGCTGTCCAAAACTAGAGAGGTATTTTAACACAATTAATTCAAAGTTAGAATAACTTCTTACTTGTTTTTATGTTTTTTGGCATATCTTTTTAATTTTCACTTAATATATATGGAAAAAAAAATTGGTATATTTCCAAAGTTTTTTTGTGCGAATAATACTTTAAAACTGGTAATTAATGCTTGTTCTTTAACTGTAGTGACAGATACTAAGAAATCGCAGACATATCATGTACCTAAATAAGAGAACAAAACGGCAGTTTACTATGGAAAAGAACCCGGGATGTGGTAGGAGGGAACTGACATTCCTTAATGACCGTGAATCTCTCATTAGTTATTAGGAGAATACATATTTCCCAGGAATCATAAACAAACGTTGTGCTAAAATGGTGTGATACAACAGCTCCCACAGAATGACATTTAACACCTGCCTCGAACAGGTGCACAGAGGTGATAGGTCTAATTTTAACAGAAATATAAAAACAGCGTGTGTGTGTGTGGATGGAGAAGGGGGTGTTATTAGACTCGTAATTACGACTGGCCACTCCACCTGTAGTAGATATGAGAGCAGTGAACACGTAAAGTAAGGTATTGTTATATGCTTGGCTTCCCTATGGCACTATAATTTTTGGGTATAATAGTCCGCCATTTTTGGTCAAACGTGCGGCTGGCAGCGTGCTAGGAGTATCGGATCAAATTCCAGTTTCTCCTTTTCTGCGGCTTCTATTGCAAGAAAGGTGAGAAGCACGAACTGTTGGGCAGTATCGCTTGGATACAGGGGTATTTTGTTCACAACGGTGGGTTGTTCTGCACCACTCTGGGCAAACAGTGCAGCTGCGGGTTTTCGGATGTTTACACTGGCTATAACGAAATGTGCAATTCGGTTGCAAAACTGTAGATGTGATAAATTGAATCAATCTAAATCAGTGCTTTGTAAAGTAAGTCAAAGTGAGATTATAGTTGAAATTGTAGATTTATGGAATTCCAGTCTTTAAATCTTGTAACCAATACTGAAACTCTGAGAAACATGGCGGTGACCGCAGTTACAATTAATACCGCACGGCATGGCGAGGTTGGCAAACTGTGCGACAGCTCAAGTAGCAAGATGTGGAACTGTCGTGCTAAGGTTTGCAGGTTCGAATCTCGCTCTTCACTTATTTTATTTAAGAAATAAAACTGTTTTTTATAGAAGCAAAAAATAAAAATTTTGACTTGTTAATTAGTATTGTGTTTTGTCAGTAAAACATGCTCTATGTCAGCAGTGAAATGAGCCAGGTGGCTCAAGTGGTATTTATTCCCTAAGTCTTTAATGCAGAAGTAGATTGTCCACTGGAGCACTCCACCTGACTGTACTGTACATCACGCAGAGTTCATTGGAAATAATTACAGTCGCTACCACAATTAACACTAAGGTACGATTTGTCTCTTATAAAAGAAGAAAGCATCAATTTACTAAGAATAAAATAAATTTTGCTCATATTTATCTCTTTAAAAGTTTTTTCTATTATTAATTAAAGTCCCTTTTTAATTTAAAGTGAGGAACATTTTTATTCGTAATAGTTTATAATTACATTTTAAAAAAGGCTCCTTTTTCGAGGAAGTCATTAATAATAATTGAGGGGTTGATTACAAAAGTCCAACAAGTCAGTTTTTACTAACTGTTGACATAACACGAAAAACTGCATAGCTTCGTTATGCTACGCTTGTAAATTCTCATTAATTTATTACCTTTTCCTTTATAATGAAGAATAATGTTGCTAGCGTGGTTATGTTTTGAACATTTAATGTTTCGCTGCGGTGAGACAACTTTGTTTGACTAATCTGGTTTGTGCCAGAGTTAAACGAAATATTAGACTAGTCAAACTTATAATCCTGTAAGTGTGAACTTGGGCAAATGTAATTACTCAAAACTATAAACCAAAATAACGTATTTAAACTGTATTTTTTAACATTAAAAGCATCAATAAGAACTCGATAAAACATGCTTGATGGATTAAAATACACAAAACCATAGGTAATAAATGTTGAATGAGACATAACTAGACATCTGTTTTAGTTCGGAGAACGCATCTAAGCCTGAAAACCGTCGCTGTTGTCATCATTGTCAGTATCAAAGACTATTACATTGTCAGCTCCAATACGCGATTGCAGTTTTCCCAAGAGGGTCTCATAGTACGTACGGCTGTGGGGTCTTCCAAATACTGGATGAGGATTCTCAAGTCTCGGATCTTACCCGCTTTGAGTCAGGGAGCGTAATCATAAGCAGGAGGAAGGTTCATTTCTGTAGGCATACGAAACTTCTTCGCAGTTATCTTATGACAATTACAGAGTCCGTAATAGGAGTGTCTCAATATGACACAAGCATTATCACGAGAGACTTGCATTGCATGAACTGCTTGTAGTTTGAAAGGTGGCTTAGGAGTTTTCATGAACATGCTGTCACTGCTCTTCTTAATATCTTTGAAGTCATGATAAGTTACTAGCACAAGCTGTAAGTATCTTCTAGTCTCACGTTCTTGGCATTTCAGCTGTTGCAGTATTCTTTTATGTGTCTAGATCAAAGAAAGTCTTGATCATTAAGCCACAAACTGGCAACAAGTAAATCACTCTTTCTAATATTTGCAAAACGTGAACCAAACAATACAATAAGTAAGCCATTGTTTTGTTCTTGTTTTGACCAGGACAGCCGTCGCTGATCAAAACATGTTCTGCCTTACGATCATTGGGCGAAATGTTGTTGATGTGATGGAGAATAATAGACGTAACTTGGTTATATCCTTCCTAACCTCGTGCACCCAATATCTGTATATGGTGAAGTTGTTATCATCCAAATAATGCATTCCAGATACAATGTACCACAATTGTCGTGAATAGTATACAACGTTAGAAGGTGAGTGGGGGAGGGTTTATTTTGCATTAAATAAAAGAAAAACAAGTTATCAGGCCTTGATGTGCTTGCAAACTATACCACTTTTGTCATTCAAGAACGCCTCGGCTTTTCTCAAGTGCACGATTTTTTGTGTTTCCATGTCTTTCCTATCTCTGTTAGTTTTAGCAGTGTAATTTTTTTTTTCAAGGGATCCAAAATTGTGCATGTATCGTATCTATTATATACTAAGTGAATATGGAAGATTTTAAAAACAGCACAATAGGTTTTGTAGTGAACAATAATGTGATACCAAATGGGAAACTCTGCAATCATATCCTTGATAGTTAGATCTTCTGGTAAATAACGACGGTCCGGATTATCTCGCAAAGAGTAGTGATACTTCCTGGCGGTTTAACGTCATGTATATTAATAGAAACAACTGGTGCAGGCGTTTTTTTCCACCTGTTGTCGTGTTTCCCACGTTTTTCTTTGGGAGCAACCCCTTCCATTATCAAATTATTTGGCAGTCTTGTGAGTCTGTCTTTGAAATACTGTGAAGAATATAGGAAGTATTTCGACATACCTTGACATTCCTCCCGTTCATACGGATTTCGTAACTGTACGACGCTGAATGGTCCTCCTCCATTTCAAAATCCTGGGTCCATGGATGATGCTGCGTGATTTTGTGCACCACGATTAATCCAGATAGATGAGCATCTTGATCATTTTTGGAAGCCTTTTCGTTGACGTTATTCAGGAATTTGTGTCGAGCTTCCTTCCAAGTTGCCACAAAATAATGTAGCCTGGAGCACTTGGCAACAGACAATAATAAACCAGGTATTTATCAATAACTTTTGTCGCTGATGTGATCCAATAATACGAAATATATTATTGTGGTCATAATAATGTGACACAAGTTACCTAACTAAAAGTTAATAATAACAATAATGTAAAGAGTACTAGGCCCATTCTACAATGACAAGGAAGTGTAAGATCATATATGCGAAATGCAACAACAAAAGGAAGACAGGTATTACCGTCTGTGTGCTCTTTTTATAACGCGGGCTAACATAACAAATCATGGCAAATAACAGTGGATGCCGTTGACGTCACACCACATCACCATAACATTGTTCACTCTGCATAACAAACGTTCATGGCTGCAAATAATATATAGAATGCTTTTTACTGTGTGCATTATGAGGCTATAGACATGGTTGGAAACTATACCAGTGTGAGTTTTCCCATTTAACTGATGACTGTTTTTACGTCCATGTCGTTGTCGAATGGGCCATAAATTAAAATGAAAAACTAACAAACCTGCATTCTTCTCCCATTGCACGCGGTGGGACTATATTACACACAAGGATAACATGTTCCTTACCAGCAACTTTCGCGTCCATTATAAAGTTTTATTTTTCACAATTTTTGGCCTTTCACTTGGCCACTCCGCTTCATTTTCATTCATAATATCACATCAACTCACGAGGAACAAAATACAAACACACTGTCGACTTGACTGCGAGTCAGAATGACAGTGAAGAAGCAGAGCCCTCTACAATATGCGCAGGAACCAGAGGACTAGTCGTGTTCTTGCCATCAACGCACATGACGTGTCGGGTTTGTGCGGAACCACACATATTATAGCTGCTTCTAACGCCTGACTTAGCGGGGGTTTGACACGAACGGACATGTAGCAAAGTGACTGCCCCACTCAACACACAGACGGCACTACTAACTGATCTTCTACTATTTCTGACTTGTCGGGTTTTTGTAATCAACCCCACATGTGCTTTAATTGAAAGTATTAACAAGAAGGTACTGATAACTAACCAGCCTACTTTCCTCTACATGTGTGTAAATAAACTGTAGTGAAGTTGTTAATAGCTTAGATGGTAGGTAAGCGTTAACGTCTCATTGACAGCGTTATAATTAGAGATGAAACCAGAAACACGTCAAACATTATCAAGACAATTAAAGTAAAATACACTAGTAACTTATACGGGATTCTAATTTAGAAAACTCACGAAACTACGCTTGTGTGCCATACACGTCAACATAGAGGATGGATTCAGAGCATCAACTTCGGATGAAATTAGTATAATGTATTAAATGATAGGGTTCGCAAACCTAAAATATGTACACGGCCATTATTTTGAAAATAAGTGTCTTAGCAATTAAAACCACACAAGTTTACAGGACCTACCATAACACTACCTGTGTGAAAAATGTGGTGGAAATCTGTTTATTGGTACCCGAGGTAAGGCAAACAAACGTATTCTTAATTGGTGCTATCTTACAAAACTGCCTAAAAATGTTCTTTTCACTATGCGTTTAACAGATACTGTCAGTATAAAACGTTTGTTTGCATTTTAGCTCAATTGTTAAATAGATATGCCAAAAATATCAATATATAAATATATGGCCACCATTTAAATCATGTAACTTAACATGGCCTTCTGTACTTGTGCAAATGTTTGTTGTAATAAGTAATTTTATTCAGGAAAAATTACAATAATGTTAAATTTACTCACCTGAGACATCTTTGTAAAAATTCCTGCAAATGATGTTCTCCGTATGCATATAGGTTGATTGTTCCTTGAGATATGGCATAAAAATCCATTGATAATATCACGATCTTTATAAATTAAGGGCAAAATATATATATNTTGTTCCTTGAGATATGGCATAAAAATCCATTGATAATATCACGATCTTTATAAATTAAGGGCAAAATATATATATATGTATATAAAATTCGAATATTATCATAGATTAAATATATAAAGTTAAATTTAAATATTTTGCATAATTTCGTAGATATAGCACACCAAGTTTAAGTGTTTGTACACGCGCCATGCANAAGTTAAATTTAAATATTTTGCATAATTTCGTAGATATAGCACACCAAGTTTAAGTGTTTGTACACGCGCCATGCAGAAAATAAGAGACTTACAAAATTAAAATAAATAAATTATTATAGTCAACCACAGTAAACGTTTGCCAAGTTTAAAATAAATCAGTTAATTGCTTCCCTAGATATGGCATAAAAACTTCATTTTTTAATTTGCGTTTATCTTACACGAGGATTCGCATATATAAGTTTGAATGATATAACTGATACAGTCAGTATCAACTGTAAGGTTTAAATTTGTATTGCAGTTTCGTAGATAAAAAATTCGTATTAATATGGCTGTCGTTATGAAAATAAATGTACCTTAAACTCTCAAAAATTTATCAGTTTACCGAGCCTGCAATAGCGCTAATTGTTTGCCGAATTTGGTAGATATCGTTAGTTTTTTCGGAGATCACATAGTTATAACTTGGATGAGACACTGTTTTACAAAACAGTAGACCAAAAAGATTTTGCGTGAACACGTTTTATTGTTGTAATACATACAGCCAGCACACAAATTATCATTGGAATTAATTTCATGGTTTCAACGATAGAACATACAAAACTAAAAATGTTATATGGCCACTATTTTAAATAAGTGTCCGACAAACTTAAANGGTTTCAACGATAGAACATACAAAACTAAAAATGTTATATGGCCACTATTTTAAATAAGTGTCCGACAAACTTAAAACAAATAAGTTAACATTACTCAACCACAGGACTTATTGTTTGCCGTATTCGATAGGAATCGGTAAATTGTTTCNAAAACAAATAAGTTAACATTACTCAACCACAGGACTTATTGTTTGCCGTATTCGATAGGAATCGGTAAATTGTTTCGCGATATATGACATAAAAACTGTATTTATTTGTGTGGCACGATCATATAGAATGCAGGAAAATGAGGCTTTGTATAGTTATATTTGATATTTTTTATATATATACCAGCATCCAATGTAAAGTTGGATTTGATTATATGGTTTTGAAGATACTAACTATGCTAAAGTATCCAGATGACCGCCATTTTTAAAATAAGTGTGACATACATGGAACATATGTTTACATATCAACTGCGGCAGTACTACTTGTTTGCCAAATTTGGCAGGAATTTGTAAATTGTTCCTGTGAAATTACTCAAAATTCTATAAATTCATGTAGCACTACCTTACAAAGTGGCTTACAAAACTGGTTGTATTTGCTTATTTGATGCTTGTAATAGATACTATCAGCGTTAAAATTTTTTGTTGAATTTGGTGAAATTGCATGGTAGGTTAACGAAATAAACCTAAAATATTAGTCAGGCCAGCATTTTTCAAATAAGTGCCTTATTATGTTTAATATTTCATATTTACCAGGTCTGTCATAGTGTTTCTTATGAGCCGACATTAGCGACAATTGGTTGAGTAGCTTTCGAGATATAAACTAAAGGATTTGTTTTTACATGAGGTGCTATCTTTCCAAATGGCAGACAAAAAAGGTTGTTTAGAATATATAATGCTTGTAATAGTTACTGTTATGGTATATAATTAGGTTGAAATTGGCCAAATTGTATGATAGTTATAACAAAAAAAACTACACTATTTGTATTGTCACCATTTTTAATAAAGGTAATTAATAAAAATCAATTAGTTACATTTACCTGGACAATCATAAGATTACTAAGATGCCAAATTTGGCGAAAATAGGTGTAGTTCTTTTAAAAATATAACGTAAAAGTTTTGTAATCATTTGATGTTATGTTCTAAAATTGCGGACCAACAACAATATACACCTCTGAATGTAATTCTGACAACTTACGCTGTCAGCATACGAAATTTGGTTAAAATCTGTGTAGTGTTTTTCGAGATATAACATGTCGCCTTAAAATATCAAAATCGCACGCCTTTTTGAAAATATGTACTCGGCGTGGTCGAAGTCAGGTGACCTTACTTATATATGTGTACCGAGTTTGGTGAAAATTGGTTCTCGTATTCAATAATTAAAATGGGTGACACACACACACACACATACACACATCCGCAAACATACACACAGAGAGACAGAAAAGTAATCACATAATCCTTTCTTTCCTTCGGAAAGTAGGCTAAAAATAAGTAAAAATATTCACAATAATTTTATATACTTAATAATTTCAGTTACAAAAAAAATTTTTCTTACTAAAATAAATGTCCATAAAATCAATTATATAAAACATTATTAATATTTTACATAATGTGTTATTATAAACAATCATAGTACCATGACCTTGATCGATGAAGAAAATGGGATTTTCAAAATATGCTTTGTTAGGGATACAAATATAACTGTTTCGAATACAACCAAAATTTAACTTCCATTATACCGAAAAAAAAACAATGTTTCTCAGTATTCTGTTTACTTCACAATGTAATAATTCACCTTCTACTACAATTGTAAAACAACAATACACCTTCTGAAAAAACAACAAACAAAACAAAAATTCTTATTCTTAACTTGACAAATCAAAACCATTTTCAAAGAACAGGTTTCGTGAACGCAATATCCTACCACCTTCCACTTTCTAAATCACAACAGTCTTAAACATAACCGGGAAGGTTTCTTCACTCCTCTTCCACTCCTTGTGACACAACCTTTGGGTACTGAAGGAGAGACGACAGGCCCATCTTCCACAGATTAACATGGACACTCATCTTGAACACAACCTGGCTTTGCTTACATGGGATACACATGTTTGACCCGTCTGACGAATTACCCGGATTAAGTTTTCAATCTCACTATTCTGATTACCCCATCTCGGCCTGGATAAACAGCGATTATTCTTTCAAGAGACCAGTCGATCTTTCTCTTGTCATCACTTCCAATGATAACTACATCACCTATCTTTAACTCTTGACAAAATGTTCTTTTTCTATACAGATGTTGCAGAACCTGACCAAGGTATTCTGAACAAAATCTTCCTC
This sequence comes from Clitarchus hookeri, assembly GCA_002778355.1. NCBI lineage: Eukaryota > Metazoa > Arthropoda > Insecta > Phasmatodea > Phasmatidae > Clitarchus > Clitarchus hookeri. The sequence continues at coordinate 73,532 of NQII01006473.1, read as the reverse complement.
TCAGATCATCCTGCCAATGTTAATGGTCCTGGAATCCCTTAGATAAACTAACTTCATTGATGCGATTTAGATCAGGCACTTCCACATTTGGATTGTCCTGGATGAACTTCGAAAGTGGCAAAAGGACCAGCTCTTCACAACGTTCCGATACATAGGACATGGGTCTAGAATTGACGACCGATTCAAAATCCACTAGCACAGTCAACATTTCTTAATAAGACAAGACAGCCCTGCCAAACACACTCCATTGCGGTTTTTCGACCATTTGCACCACTCTTTCCCAAAAACAACCCCACCTTGCAGATAATGGAGGGCTGAATTTCCATTTATTTCTCATGAGTGATCATTCCAGGCAAAGATCTTCCCAGTNAGATAATGGAGGGCTGAATTTCCATTTATTTCTCATGAGTGATCATTCCAGGCAAAGATCTTCCCAGTCGATGGAACAAATCAAAGTATTTACTCCAACAAATTTGGTATCATTATCGCTGTAAATAATTCGTGGTCTTTCTTGCCGAGCAACAAACTGCCTCAATGCTTGCAGAAATGCTGCGGTAGATAATAATAAAACCAGTTAAAAATTAACTGCGTTGAACACGGTGCAACAGATATCCTCCGAAGCATGAGGAAAATGATATACATCCTTCCTACCCTTGAGATTTGGTTATTTAAAAATTATTTAACATTAATAATTTTTTAAACTTAACTTAATTATTGACGCTTCAAAAACCATTATTTTTAACCAACAAGGTATCACACAACTTTAAATTGTTAACTTTAAATGGTTTCAACAATTATCACAAAACCACTTTAAAAATTGCTAAAACACACATTAAAAAAAATACATAACTTCATCCCTTCTTANCAACAATTATCACAAAACCACTTTAAAAATTGCTAAAACACACATTAAAAAAAATACATAACTTCATCCCTTCTTATGTCACCTCTCCTCCATACGTATTTTAAACAGAGGGTAAATCTGCCTAAATATCTGTCTCCAAAGCCAGGTTTTTTCAATCTTCCATAAGGTCTGAAAATGTATGTAAATACTAAATTCCTGGTTTGTAGAAGTACTTGTTCCTTCGATATCTTCTTATTGGTCATTTCAAACCGCCGCCGTGCCCTGGTGGCCGAAAGTCGTCTGCTCGAGCGGGCCTATTAGTNCACCTTGCAGATAATGGAGGGCTGAATTTCCATTTATTTCTCATGAGTGATCATTCCAGGCAAAGATCTTCCCAGTAGATGGAACAAATCAAAGTATTTACTCCAACAAATTTGGTATCATTATCGCTGTAAATAATTCGTGGTCTACCTTGCCGAGCAACAAACTGCCTCAATGCTTGCAGAAATGCTGCGGTAGATAATAATAAAACCAGTTAAAAATTAACTGCGTTGAACACAGTGCAACAGATATCCTTCGAAGCATGACACAAGTTATATACATCCTTCCTACCCTTCAGATTTGGTTATTTTAAAATTATTTAAACCTTAATAATTTTTTAAACTTAACTTAATTATTGACGATTCAAAAACCATTATTTTTACCAACAAGGTATCACACAACTTTAAATTGTTAACTTTAAATGGTTTCAACAATTATCACAAAACCACTTCAAAAACTTCTAAAACACACATTTATAAAGATACATAACTTCATCCCTTCTTATGTCACCTTTCCTCCATACGTATTTTAAACAGAGGGGAAATCTGCCTAAATATCTGTCTCCAAAGCCAGGTTCTCATAATCTTCCACAAGGCCTGAAAATGTATTTAAATAGTAAATTCCTGGTTTGTAGAAGTACTTCTTCCTTCGATATCTTCTTATTGGTCATTTAAAACCACCGCCGTGCCCTGGTGGCCGAAAGTCGTCTGCTCGAGCGGGCCTATTAGTGGTGTGAGAGGGGGGCGATCGCCGCGCCACATGCTCTTCCCTCGTAGCAGTTCTTATCTGACTTGTTCGGCAGCTAGACGCGACCCTTGATGCTCCGAAGAGGGCCCCGTTTCATCACCAGGTATGGTAATTTTCAGCCTTCATTCTTGAGGGTTGAAACTTTGTATGGGTAAATGTGACACCCCGTCACATCCTCCTCCCCTTGAAAGCGCAGCATGTAGCATAGAAAATGCACGCTGGTTCTAAAACTCCACCGTGCCGGGTGTAGATAATGGTGAACTGCAAATTTCAAAAACCAGGTCTCATAGATACCTCGACCAACCCAGGAGACTCATTTGAGGGTGACATATTCGTTGGAACCGACTCATTGTAAAATAAAGAGGGTTGAAGGGATCAACATGCAACTTTTTAAAAACACGTTACTGGTTTTACCCTTTTAAATAATTCTAACAATTAGGTAGGCACTGAAACTCCTTAAAACTTTATAAAACATATTTTCTTAAACCATACATTACAAAATACCAATACTTGTATATGATGGCAAAATCCACCCGTTTCCTTAATCATCCTTTTAAAACTTTTCACAAAAAAATATTCATAATAATTTTATCAATCTTTTTTTAAAGTTTTCATTACAAATATAATGATAATTTACAATGTTTTATTATAATATTTCAGAGAAACAGAAACTTAAATATTGGGTAGAAGGAATGGTGGAAGTACATCAAAATTACAGTTTTTGTGCATGGATATTTTAACATTGGCTAATAAGCAACTTTTCAGTCTTGTTTGGAGAATTTGGGCTAGCAGTTAGCAACGTNTTACATGGATATTTTAACATTGGCTAATAAGCAACTTTTCAGTCTTGTTTGGAGAATTTGGGCTAGCAATTAGCAACGTGGCCGGAGTAAATAAAAATTACATTTTTAAAAGGATCGTTTCATNGTGGCCGGAGTTAATAAAAATTACATTTTTAAAAGGATCGTTTCATTTTACGGCCAACCTAGAACTGAAATAGTCTGCTTTAGAGCTAAGGTGATAAGCTTTAATTAACAATAAGTAGCCAGGCCTTAGACTCACGTCTTTACACAACGCGTTCATTTTATTACTAATTTTTTATGGTATTCTACCAAAGTACGTGACACTTTTATCCATATATTTACTTAGTCTTCTTTTGCCATATTCTCCTAACAAATACACTCAAAAACTGGACATGCCTAATATCACTGAATGTGCATAATCATTGATAATATAGCAAACGTACATGCTAAAGCATACATCAAAGAACATATTAGTAATGTAATGCATTCTAAGCAGGTTGGATGTAGCAGTCTTGGAAGTAAGATGTTGAAGAGTCAGAAATTTTTTTGACTCTAAGACATGGAGAGGGGAGGGTAAAGGCTGAGTCGAGCGTGGCGAGACATACTTCAGTACAGTATATGGCAAAGAGAGGTCCTACATAAATATCTACATGCCCGGTCCTGCTCTAATACACCACAGTTATCTTTCCAGTAAACACAATTAACTAAATGTAAAATTTTGATGGTTAAAGGACAAGTCCATATATTAGACAATGGTTGCAGAAGTGATGTAATCAAATACGGTGGTGTGAGGGGACCGAGTAATCAGTAGGCTACTAAATCGTGGTGGTATTGTAGAAAATGAATAATATCTAATATAATGTTCTGTGACTAAATCAAGTAGGAATGATAGGGAATTAATGAAACGCAACTAAAAAAAAACTAAATAAAAGATTGATATCATTCCATGAGCGAGCATGAGAGAATGTTTGATTCGCCATGACTCTCTGGTATTTTATAGAAATTAAATCATAGATGACTAACATGGAATGATAGAGCATAAGTATGTAGGAAACATGGTTACGATGTTATGCAAGATGGTTGTACTGATGGAAACTAAGATGGCTGACATGGAATAACCAAGCATGGATAACATACAAGATGTGGTTGGAGCACAGCTAAGAAGGAATGAGTGAGCATGATGGAAATGTGATTTGGCGAAATGGAATCCTACATGGTAGTCGGTTGTAATATTGTATTTTCTCCCCGATTTTTGGGATTTGCATCATTTTGTGATTTATGAAAATGAAAACGAATGATAAATGTCAAAATTAATATGGTTGGAAGAGTGAATTCGACAGAATGATCAATATTGAGGGGGGTCGAAGCCTGTTGACTAATTAACCAATGAGAAACATTGGTGTCGGGTCTATTGAGCATGATTATTCAACAATAAAAAACACTTTTTGGAGAAGGGGTGGGGGAGTGAATTGAGCACAAGTAATCAATCAATAAGAAACATAGGTAGAGGGAGTGGAGGGTAACCAACTAATTAATCAATGAGAAATATTGGTGATGGTCAGTCGCCTATTGGATGTGGCGCTGAGGAAATATTCGGAAATGTAATGTTTTTAAATAAATGTTTTATAATGTATGAAATATTATATTTTTTTCTTTTTAGGGGTATTGTGTGTTTTTTGGGTTGAAGTTCAAACAGGGTTACATATCAAGGTCAAAGGTCAAGTTCAAGGTTACTTATATTTAATATGTAAGTTGGGGGACATCATATTATGGAGACTGGTCGTTTCCAGCCCCTCTTCCCCTCCAAACAAAAACATTAAAATATTTAGTTTTTTATAATTTTTTTGATAAATTTTGAATTATAATTTTTATACTTTTGAAATAATTATTGGTAATTTTCATAATTTGTTGTGAATTTTTTAAAAAAATTAGCGAAATTTTAATTTTATAGTTATTCAAGGTCAAGGTATTGGGACAAGGTCATCTGGATATAAGGTCACAGTCGGGTTATGCCAGTGTAATTTATACTTCAATTAATAATCTTTTCGAATTTTTTCAATGATTTGGAATTTTTTGGAGATTTGGGTTTTCAAGTTAAATGTCACTGGGGTCAATGTCAAGGTCACTAACATCCAATATGGCAGACGAGGTGGACACTAGCAAACCTGTCGAGGGCTGGTCGTGTCGAACCCGGGAACATCTACATATTTATCTTTAAATAATTTCTTAAGATATGTTTTTAATTTAATTTAATTTGTTCAATTTTTTTTTAATTTGTAAAAGTGTTGAGGATTTTTTTTTTTTTTTTTTTTTTTTTGTATTTTACGATCTGTCATATTCTTTTNCAATGTCATAGGTCTCAACCCTAACTGCTTCCAATTGTTTGTTTTTGCAAAAATTGTCTCGTTCTTTACTAATCAGGGCTGGGTGATTCTTGAGGGGAAAACAAGAAATTTGAAGGGTAAGAAGGAAGGTTTTATGCGAAAAATTTACGATTTCAAGAAAAATAACGAAAGTTTTGAGAGAGAAACGGGAAAAAAGGGATATTATAGATGGCGTCTATTCTAGTGCTATAAGAAAATTTCATTAGCTGCGTAGCCAAGTGTTAAGTTGATGTACGTCCTATGGTTGTGACAGTGACACCCGGTTCTTAGACAACTTTACCGAACGCACTTTAAAGATATCTATTTAGTAAAATCTAATTTTTATAACTTGCCAATAACTACCAAACAATTACTTTGTTGAACAGAGAACACTATTCATGATAGATGTCTTAATATGTTGGATTATTTTTATAACTCTGTGTTTATTGGGAGGGACAGATATTTTGGCAAACATCAGATTTCATGACCTTGTTTTCTTTAATTAATATAATATTTTGAAGNCTTGTTTTCTTTAATTAATATAATATTTTGAAGTGCTAAAGAAGAATACGTTAAAGTTAACATAAAAATGCAGTTATTTTAGTGGCAGTGAGAGTAACAGATGCAGTATAACTCCCACACTACTGCTTCTCTATTCTACAGCCGGTATAGTCAAATGTCACTTATCAGCACAACACGTACACTGGTGAGATGCTGACAAGCTTGGCATCATGCTGGCGTAGTAAGAGTGTGACATGTTAACTACGTATATACTGCTTCTCTATACTACAGCTGGTGTAGTCAAATGTCACTTATCAGCACAACACGTACACTGGTGAGATGCTGAC
>NQII01006473.1:52852-65844 GCA_002778355.1 Clitarchus hookeri | reverse complement strand
TGAATAGTTTTTAAGCAATTCTAACGTTATTCCACGTCACTTATTTCCAACTAGAATATATTAGCTATAAACTCCAAAGTGTAATAATAGATACAACAGACCGTCTCGAAAATTGTAACCCAAATTCACTATCTCGGACAAATTAAAAAAGAATTATCAAATATCTAACATTTTTTATTTTTACTTTTATAACCTACTTATATTTTTAGACAGATGTCAGTCTTAAAATATCTTAAAATTTGTTTAGCATTACAGTACAATGAGAAGTGGATTAGCTGACAGCATGTTGATAAAAAATACACAGCCCCGATGTGACGGACCAGCTGATGGCGGAAGGATACGTAGTCAGATGTAAACAGTGACGCTACTTTCGCCGAGCTGTCAAAAAGTGGCCTTCTTATATGGTACAGAATATAAATAAATATCTCCATATAAGTAATGCACACAGTGAATACATTTCACCGGTCTCGAAAGTTAACGTATATGGCTGCAATAAAATAAATTTACGAACAATTATTCCAAATGAGAGGATTTCAAATGGTGCTCACTTTACCCTGAAAAGCCTATAGTTGGTATTAATTAGCACATTTTCATATGTGGATAACGGATACTGTTTATTTACAGTTTATAATTTTTGGTCATTAATATATATATCTATAATTTTTAACGTTATGATTAAATACGTATATTGCAGTTACTAACAAAGTTATTCTTAATTAATTTAAATATCCGACACACGCAAAATACGGCATACCTAACTGACTGTAAAATTCGGGATAGCTGAAGGTAACAATATTTTGAAGGTCAACTAAGCGATGCAATGATAATAGACAGCACTTTTAAATGCTTTCAGGGAATTTTAAACCATTGAATTTTTATAATTATTATGATTATTTTGTATGTACCTGATTTACACAGTTAAGAGGCCTCTGGTATTCTGAAAAACTCTTTAAAAGCGAAAGTTTTCATATTATTGATATAAACTTGACGCCAGTGTTAAATTTTGGTTTCATAATTTATAAAAGTTCTTAATTTTGTCAAAATTATTATCAATCCTCATCTTGACTGACGAGCTAGAGGCAAGGTGCGGTCGTGGTAGTAACAGACGTGTGTCTGTGCCACAGAGTAGAGAATTACATAGAGGCTAAACTATGTGGCGTTTGCTTTTGTGTGGGCGTAGCCTCTCTTTGATTGTCTGCACGAGGCTCTGGAAACGTGCGATTGGTTACTGCATGCTGCGATAGGTCACCTATTGGCTAGGCTGCTGACTAAGGAGTAAGTTACCATGCACTGATTGGTGGAAAGCGTTCGGAAGCATTAATGGACTGTGACGCCATTTTGCTGGTGTGTGCGCTTGCATTTCTTGGAATAATCAACTGTTTCTCCTCTGTATTCTTTAATGCTCCATGTGCGTGAACATTGCGTTATGCATCTTAGCTTCACTCAACTCTGAACTGGAAAGCTAGGAGTCGGGTGAGGTTCCCGTATAATACGCCCTGCTACTGCATGTTTTGAAAACCTTATTTTATTTATCCCTGGTTCCGCAGTAGTATCACATATTTCGATACTTCAACTAACAATAATTTTTCTAGATTTTGTTAAAATAATATTCTTTTGATATAACATAAACCACAATTCAGTTAAAATGCGAAATAATGGAAACATCTTGTGCCTTATTTGTTTACGTAGTGTTATTTTTAATATTTGAAATAAAAATTCGCTTCCAGAAAAATTTAAAAAGTAGATTTTTTTTTACTTAGCCAAAATTTTGGTTAGCTACGCCACAAAGTTCTACAGTGCGGCACTTTGTGCGTACACAATAAGGGCATTATATATATATTTTTTATTATTTTAAAATATTAATTTATTTAGGAAACAAATTAAAAATTTCTTCATAAATTGATTTATATAATCCCGCGGTGATAATAAAAATAATTTTAAGTTGGATCCAAATAATATATATGGGTACTACTATAAAAATTCGACTAAATGTATAATAAAATTAAAATGTTCACTAACCTCTTAGTTCTAAGTTGGAAGGTTAGTGAACCACGTCTTTTCATTTGCAGTGCGGATTTTCATGGTAACTTAACACAAAATTATAAAGCAATATTTCAATATAGTGGATAACGTTGGTCATTTTAAGATATTTTAAACTTTATAACATAGCTGGAAATATTGTACGAGTGTACAGACATGTTAGCAGCAATAACAATTTTCTTCGTAGCATTTGTTTAGTAATGTAGTTTTTCAGTTGCTACATACATAAACTCAATATTGAAAATCATAGGCGTAGTAAAACGCGATGAAAGTTTTCAGGAATAATAACAAAACACTTCAGGCTAATTATACTTTCGTAATGTATTTTGTAATATATATATATATACTTTATTATACATAACTAATCACTAATATTTCAGAGATTTGTCGTACCCTAAATTAAATAAGTTAGATGCCAGTACAACATATTTTCTGGTTTTTTATTAAACTGAATATTTTCAGAATTGAGTAACAAGAAAAAAAAATTTATTTCTCTACAGAGCTCAATATTGACAATTTTAATTCTCAGATTGATACATAACTGATAGGTTTCCCATGTTTAGATTAGACACTGAACATTGAACATAGTTTAAACAGAAAAGTGCAATTGGGTGGTGTAATTTACATGTTTCACTGTGTGTGCTTTTAGCAGAAGAGTAAGAAGAAGGATGTGCCTGGGTGTGCGGAACAACCTCCGCAGAAGATTAAAAACCTGGTAATGCTGCGTGTTAAATGACATTACCTATGGCCCTTAGCTTTATGGAGTCGCATAATGGTAGTGAGGCAGCGATATATGTTATTGTCATAAATAGTAATAACTACAGTCTACAGTATATCTAGACCAACGAAGGTGATGCTCACTGATGTAGAATTGCACATAATGTCATTTGGAGCAAAACCGATTTAGAATCATTGAATTCTTATCATAAAACTACACTTCTAATAGTAACAAGCAAATTTTATAGCAATTTTTTTGAACATTAATTATGCTAACAATTTTTTTTTTCATTATAAATCTTGTGCTCTTTCTTATATCTGGGTAAAAAGATAGCTCCCGAGTACCAACCAAAAATTTAAAGATAACCAGATTGGGTATTTCACTTATTTACAAATATTTACACAAATAATTAAACTGCAATTTTTCTGCCTTAATAGGCATTCACATTAAAGTCTTAAGAAGAAAATTTTAAAAATTGCATTAAATTTTTTATTCTTTGAATGGACATTGTAACTTTCTAGGCGAAAAGAATATGAAGTCCTGACATCCGATGGTAAATTCATATGTTTACAATCAAATACTATATAAAAAAAAATTTGTAATAGAGTAGATTGTTAACGCAGTAGTCATGAGAACTCGTGGAGATAATTTCAATTCAGATTACACACCACCGCCGTTGAAAATAATACATATTGTTTCGTTAATTGTGATTATTATAACACGATTACTTCTACTTGTAAGGATATGAAAAAAATTCAAACCTATTATTAGAGAGTAAACAGAATTTTCCAGTTTAAGACTACGGGATTTGTGACCACAAAATTACACAGAGATGCGATGAGTTATAGCGAATTGTATAACTTTGTAGCACAGAGATATAATGTGTTGTTAGCTGCATATGTTATCGTCGAAAAAAATGCATAATAATTCTAGGTAGATAAACGGTTCTCGGAATTACCATACAGCGTCTCAATCGACAAGGAACCTAATTTTAACTTTGAAAAATGTGACATGTTCCAGTTTATGTAATTTTAATTTTACATAAATTTTTATGAGGCCGTACATTCCCAATTTTTATTAAATTGTATTTAATATAACGGAAAATATTTTAACTAAGTTTTACATAATTAAGCATATTCAATATGGGGACTAAGACAGCTTTCAGCTGATTAGCAGTCAGGGGATTCACATCCTGACAAGATGCGACTGAATCGATAACTGACTATTTGGCCAGCTTGGCCAACATAACCTTGGGAGATAATAATGTGTTACAGCATACTCTGTGAGCAAACTACGCAAGGTTTTGGGCAAACTCATCCAGTAGGAATATGACATGGCATTGAAAATAAGTTACACTGTAAAATTATATATATTATTTTTATAATAATTGATATAATGTTATTAGTTAAGGTTATGCCAGCTTAAGTTAGGATGCTTTCAGTTGTGGCAGGTTACATAAGGTTAAATTAGTTTTGTTACAAATACCAGAAGGTTAGGTAAAGAAAGATTTCTGGGGTTGGTTCGACCCATTTAGGTTAGCTAATCTTCTGATTGCATGGGTTAGATTGTGTTATATTAAGATGAGTTATATGAATCTTGATTAATTACGTATACATGTAAGTTCAGATCCGGTGAGTTTACGTCATGTAAGGTAAGGTGTGGTCAGGTTACATTACTTTATGTTAGGTTAGTTATGTTTGATTTAGGTTAGGTGAAAGCGATCACATTGAAACTCGTATGATGCAATAAATACGCACACTTAAGTGCATTGGTGCATAAGAGCCTTAAAGACTCTCCAGAATAAGGCGCAGCAAAGAAATGTCCGATGAGAACACCCAAATGTATACACCAAGGAAGGACAGTTAATAATCTATAGTTGTAGTCAACGATGAACATGCTGGGAACGGTTTTAATTATTTTCGTTGAGGATATGCTGCGAAGTATTATAGCAATCATTAGGAACAGACAAGCTCGGAGGACAAAGAGGCAAGATACGTTCACTTACTTAATTATGCAATTGGATTCAGGGTCACCTGTCAGAACACCAGGGTTGAGGGAGGTCGTTATTTGGCAGGGATTCGTCTCTTGGGATGCTGAGCAAAGTGTGTACTTGCCTGTGCTAGTCTCGACCTGGAGCTTCTTTGGAGCAATGTGGGCGCAGTAAAATGTGCACCTAGTGTGTGCACACTCAGCATGTTAATCAACCGATATAGATATGATGACCATCGTACTTAAAGCTCGACTATCTCTCCTCATGAAGATACTCAGAGTCAGCTTTCGTATAATCATGGGTTCGAGTTTGCTGCCTCAACACAAAATTCTTATTAGAATCACGAATAAACAATTTGCGCCATCGTAAATGTTGCATAAAACCAGATGTAAGCTGTAAAATTTAATAACTAGTGCGCCAATAATCAATACATGCAAAAAAAATCGAGGACTCTAATGTTTGCGTGATGTTCGTTGTAATTTTCTGCGATATTACCTCTTTGTATTCAAATGTTACATTATTCTTAATTTCAGCCAGCGTTTAAAATGCCACTTTATACTTCAAAACATCATTTATTTTCTGTTATAATTTGCATTTTCTTGCAGACTGAAGAACTATTATAAGCGGTTGTTGGACCAGTTTTAGAAATTACGAGTTATTTGTACAAAAGTTAAAGTTTTAATATACACACATAAGTCATAATTTACTGTTGAGCGTGAACTGATGTAGCAGACAAACAAATCAGAATAAAGAAAACAAGGAATAATTAAAAAAATATATAAAATAAAATATAATTACAGATCNCTGATGTAGCAGACAAACAAATCAGAATAAAGAAAACAAGGAATAATTAAAAAAATATATAAAATAAAATATAATTAAAGATCTTTGCAAAAAAAATGGATTACCCTGAAGGTGCCATCGCAGAGGCACATAAGTGGATACTGCCACAGCACATCGTAGTGAGTATACAGACAGCGTGCATTGCAAGGGATCAACACTTGCAGGATTCACTTAGGGATGCACTTAGTATGGTGTTGGACTACACAGAGCACGGGGACAGGCGGCGATAAGGTCGAGCATGGAGGTGGACAGACGTAAGATGTCCTTCTGAGGAAGATCCTGCCTCATATGAAGCAGCTGACCCTCCAAATATGCCATAGTTGCCACTGGCCGATGTTGCATTCCAGTTTGTTCCCAAACGTTCTGGATGAGCGAGAGGTCTAGGGACCTTGCTGGCGAAGGAAGAGATACTCGTGCTGTGTGAGGCCAGGCATTATGCAGCTGGAAAATGGGGTTGTCCAGATGCACCAGGATGGGGAGCGCACATGGTCACATAATTTCCGGGACAGGGTTTCTTCTATCACCACCAGTGGGGTGTAGGGATCATAAGAAATGGCACTGCAAAACATGATACCTCTCGTGCCACTATACATTGAAGTGTGGATCAAGGCATTGGCGAGGATATCTCCAAACTCGAATTCGATTATCTGTAACCAGACAGTATCGTTATTCGTCACTCAACACGACTCGTTGCCAATTCGTAAGCTGCTGTGCTGCCCTCTCATGGCAGAAGGTCACACATGCTAGGCGATGCTCGGGTCCTGATGGCAGACGTCGTAAGGGATGCCGCGACGACAAATCTCGCTCTGAAATCAGCCTGGATATGGTATTAGTAGACACCGGCGTATCCCTAGCTGTCGTAAAATGTCCGTGGATGTTGCGTAGCGACGGGTGTGGAGTGCATACAGCTTGTCGTACGAAGACTTGATCCTCTCTGCTGGAGTCTGCTGGTTGACTCAAACCTTCTCCTGAATGTGTGTACTCTCCTGCTCCCACTGCGTCCAAAACTGTCTCACAGCGTAAACAGAACGGTTCTAGTGGGAGCAATGCGCCAACATGCCTCTCGGAGGCCGACAATGCTGCCTCTCTCAAACTCATCCAGCTGGGTAATGGATAGTTGAATGCACCATCGGGGCATGCTGTATGTACTCTGAACATGGCTCAAGCAACAAGAAGCAAACCTTATTAGAACACTTTTAATTTTACGATATCATTCACATTGCGGTTACATATTTCAGATATTGCATATTTACACAACAGTTAAATGTACGCTGTTTATAAAGATGTTCACACAACAAACATATCCAAACATATGTATATGTTTTCTATTTATTGTACAAATATAAAAATAAGTTTGAGGAAAATCTTTAATTGCCATAAGCTAAATTACAAACTAATTGATTTGTTAACAGTTCGTACTACTGCAAACAGAAACCAATTCATTGCAAATACTCGCCGGGAATTTAAACTATCTAATTTAACTATCGGTCCAATATAGGCGACTCTTGCAATCATTTGCTATATAAATAACGTTTTCTTATTCGTGGCCCTTAATTAATTTATTTATTCATATGAAATTTACCACAGTGCTAAGTCAAAAGTCCGAAAATTCCTCTTTCTTCCATATTTTTAAGAATATGAAATAGAAATACACTATCGTTTGTTAAAAATAGAACACCAAGAAGGATACATGTGATGGAAATGAACACTATACCAGATATTAGGAGCACGAAAAAAAAATGTCTTACAATAATAGGAGTTTACATGATCTCTGACCTCGACGTCGGGGCATGGAATCTAACAGGGCCTGGATATAATCATCCACATGGTATGAATGAGAATCCCAAAAAGCATAAACAGTTCCATGACGAACAATTCGCTGACATACCATATCCCAGACATGTTCGATGGGCGACATAACAGGCGTACATGCTGGCCAGGGAAGCAGTGGTTCCCGTCGTTAATTGAAGAAGGCTTGCACCTTTCTCGCCACATGTGGCCGGGCATTGTCCTGCTGAAATATGTCATGTAGAGTCACCTAAATGAGGGGCGGTACCTTGGCCTCTAAAACCTCCCTGATGTAGAGTTTGCTGTTCAGATTGTCATCAAACGTAGGAGTCGATATTTCATTTTGTATCCAATCGTTCCCCAAACCATCACACTTGTCACGTGACTTATGCACTCTGAGCTGTATGTGGTTACTGGACAATGGAAGCCGAGGAAATTACATGTGTGCCACCAGGCCAACCCGCAGCAGACGGCGTCAAACCATCGACGCAGACAGGTCCACACCCCTGGCAGTGCTCCAGTGTCGAGACAACACTGTGTACGAGGCTGTACGGTCCGGTACGGCCATGCAAACAAGATGGCGGACATCCCGTGCTGTGGTCACATTGCGTGGTTCAATACCCGCTCGTCGCTGCATAAGACCCTCCTCTATTCACTGGTTCCACACAAGCATCACTGTCGTAGCAGCTTTCCCTGTACGAGCTGAAATGTCACAGTGTGACAAACCCGTTTCCTGTAAACCGATCATTCTGCCCCGTTCGATCTCACTGACGTGCTAATATGTCCCCCTTTTACGTCATTGAGGCATACTGGCATTAGCTTTAACTTCGTTTGACGGCTCTTCTCTGACCGAGATTGGCGTAACACGGACTTTGTTTACATTAAGTGTACGCCATCTCTCTGCAATCGTAATCACTTATTGCAGGTGCACTGTTCTACACATCCTTGAAGTTTGGATTCATTCGGACTTTTCTTTCTGGGTGTTGCTTTTTTCCCAAACAATAGTGGATATTCGTATTTATTGACTAGGAAATAGATGGAGAAAGAAATTTTGGATTATGTGTAAATCGGCTGTGTGATTGTAACGAATGATTTATGAAGAAATCACCCACAAAATAACACCTTCGGTTCCGGTGATATATATATACACTGTGCGTATAACTAAAATCGCCATATTTAGTTAAAAAAAATTATGCAGAATGTTAAAAACTGGCTGACAGGAGAATGGTAACTAGGGACTCAAAAGTGTTCACTATACCATGGACAGCCTATACAGTGAAAGTAATAACTTTCTATGTAATTTCAATGTCTGTATCTGAAGTAAATAATTCGTGTGGCCAATGTCAGCTCAGTCATGTTTAAAACGTTCGTGTACAGTCTCTCGATCTGAAGTAGTCTTGAAACTCTCTATATGAATGAAAGAATTGTTTTTGAATATTTTGTTAACAGTGTATTTTGATATATTTTAGTTACGAAATTTTATGAAGTACAATTATTATTAAATAAGTAAGAATTAGAGTCCGTGAATAGTACGTCATTGGTCTAAATTTTCGCTAGAATACTCTATCTAAACAAAAGTATCTCGACACCCACGCGGAAATATCCTATAAAACAGGGGTACTCAACTTTTTAAAGTCCATACCCCCCTTTTCACCATGAACTGTTTCCCATCAATAAACCTGCAGGTAAAAAACCAACTGAGAGTGCTTAGAAATGTCAATTGTTTCATCACATTGCAATGAAAAAAAACGGGGATTTATTCAGCTTTTTTATTACTTGATTTTCCAAACATTCAGCCATTTCAACAATTCTGTGTTTTACTATGTCATTTGACAAAGATATTTTTGCAACCTTATTACAACTTTCTCCACCAAGAACAGTACTACAAGCTGGTAGTAAACATGGTTTTATAAGGGACTCACCAATAGTATGTGGTTTCTTGTCTTTTGCGATTAGAAAGGCGATTTTAAAAGAAGCTTCAATGGCCTTTTCATTTTCCATTTGAAAACTTCTAGTTGAATCCAGTTTCATCCGTGACAATGAGCTTTTCTTGGTAACAAAAAACTCAGGTGGTTTGTCTATCAGGGCGGTGTGGTTGGTTGTCAAATGGCGTTCCAAACGACCTGGCCACATTGCGTCGTTACTCATAACAACGTGACTAATATAGCACTGAAGTAAATGGCTTTAATTTTTCTCTACGTATGAAAACCCATACTTAATAGAGTAATCACTGCACAGTCTTTTCTTAGGCAATAATTTTGCCATTTTTAGCCGTACGGTACTACACAGAACACTGCCACTCAATGACACTATATTAACCAGCATTACCAAAATATAACCTAGCCTAGTCTGCAGCCAGTTGACAACTAGGAGTTACGTTAGGTGGAAGGTTATGTTGGGTGGCCACGCGTCAGCGCGCAGTAAGGCAGAGGTGGAAAAACCTCCTACACTTCACCAAGTACTTAGTAGCTTACAAAAAAAGCTACACCTTGCTACGGGTCTAATACAACTTTCTCCTCAGACCTATTATACTACTGTAATTGGCCTGCAAGTATCGTTCCCGTCTTCCACCGTCTTCGACCACAGCATAAATTAAAAGGCGGCAGGTGCACGCCGGCCAACACAGCCACACTTTCGCCTCACTGTCCGGCAGTGGCCACTACTGCCAACACAACAATTTAAATTTCCCTTGTAAAAAAATGACATAGATTTAAAATTCCAAAACATGTAGAAAAGCTAACAGAAAACCTAAATTGTATACTGTTAGATTTAGCTGTTTTTAAATTCTAATTTCCAAAGCTTACTGCGCCTCCCCAGGCACCCGCCAGGTTGAGAACGCCTGCTTTAAAATATCCCTTAGATATATTGATAGGTAGTGGGCCGTTATTACATCTCCAACCCTGTGAAGAGAATGTGAGCGAGATGTAGGAAGGAACATGCAGCTACTAAAAATGTGTATAGCCTTCCGAATTTAACTTGCTCAGTAGTATTACAAGAGGACAGAGTCCTTTCGATGGAAACACACACACATTATCACCCCACCTCCACAAAATTTCACTTTTTCCATTTACATTCTGGTATTTACCATTCACCTGGCACTCGCCACACTCAAACCCTCCCATCAGACTGCCACATGGTATAGTGTGATTTACCACTGACGCTTCCCGCGTCCCTATATATTTGCTGTCATAACACACGCTCGGGGTAGCTCGCAGGCGAAGCCCGCAATAAGGATTTAGGGTCTGGCGGACATGCCAAAAGGATACCACCAGGAATACACAGCTGCGCCTCACAGCTGCAAAGGCGGGCTACCAAAGGTTTCTGCACNTCAAACCCTCCCATCAGACTGCCACATGGTATAGTGTGATTTACCACTGACGCTTCCCGCGTCCCTATATATTTGCCGTCATAACACACGCTCGGGGTAGCTCGCAGGCGAAGCCCGCAATAAGGATTTAGGGTCTGGCGGACATGCCAAAAGGATACCACCAGGAATACGCCGCCACGCCTCACAGCTGCAAAGGCGGGACACCAAAGGTTTCTGCGCGTGCCACTGTTCCTGCACGTGCAGACGGCATCCAGAGACAACGGAAAGCACCAGGGCGCGGCCACAGCCGCATTTTGCAGCTGCCCAAGGGACACCGAGATCCCAACAGCAGCTGCGCCTGCCCCGGGCTTCGCCACAATAAATCAGGAGAGCTTTTAGCGGGCGAACGGGAAGAATAGAGGCCATATCCCGGGACAAGGGAAAGACACCGTGCGCGCACTGAACCAAAGGCCACACACCAAGTAGCACGTGCAGAACGAGACAATGAAGAGCCCATACCAGAATAGATAGGGACAACGCCGGACCACGTGCGCCAGAAGGCCGGACACAAATGTTTTATTACTCAGGGAGACCCAACAAGCTCCCAGGACCACGTACAGAGACGAGGCAGTTTGAATATGGTGATGGCGGGCTACAAAACGAGGAGATAAAGGAAGGAACGAGTCAGTCGGAGGCAGTCAGTCGGAGGCAGTCAGGCACGAACAGGGAAATGGAGCAGTTGGTTGGAGGTCCTTCTGCGAGATGTCCGGTTTTCGGAGCCGGACGACGNATGGAGCAGTTGGTTGGAGGTCCTTCTGCGAGATGTCCGGTTTTCGGAGCCGGACGACGGGAGTTCGATGCGAGCAGTCAGTTGAGAGAGTCATCAACAAATCTATCAGCCGAAGTAACGAGCAGCAAGTGGCATGGAAGTTCGGTACTGCCACCCCGGGATGCGCAGAAAGGCAGTCACGACAGAAAGGGATCAGCCAGATCCAGACGCGAGTTAACCAGCCAGTTTACCGCATAATCCAGTCAGTTCCAGTCAGTTGCAACGCACCGAGGAGGGGAGAGTCGAATAGTGAACTTCACCGAGAAGGCCACGTCGAGCTAGTGGGAGTGTCCAGTGCAGCCTGTGCCTCGAAGGGCAGGTGGGGATCCACCCACACCTGTGTGGATCCTTCGCCGGGACGTGGTGGGGCAGGGAACAGTCCGTTCCTGCCCTACATCGAGAACGGGAGCGAGGGACGGGCCCTTACGGAGGGCATCTGCTAAAGAAGAAGCCAGCCGCGTGCAACAGACCAATCACAGAGGCCGACAAACGGGATGTACGGCGGGAAGCATCCGAGAAAACCCGGGCAGATGGCCGACGAGACTCCGAGGGAAAGGAGTGAGTCTGGGAGAAACGACCGCGGCAGCCAGCCGCCATCAGACGCAGAGTTCTGCTAGTTCCAGCTCACCAGACCTCAACTGCAGGACCAACTAAGCCAGATAAGTACAGTCATCCTGCGAGTGTAAAGGACCCTGAGTAGTTATCCCGCGAGTACAACGGATATTTGGAATCACCCAGCAAGTGCGAAGAGTAAACCCCACCCCCCCCGGACGCGAACAATACGGAGCATATGTTTAAAAGGGAGGGAGTTGTCTCGAGAGCTCGTGTGTCAATTATAACTTGTTCCAGCAATAATAAAACTAGTGATTTTTCTTGAACTCTCAATCGCCATGTGTTGATTCATTAGTGAATTGGACCTTTATACAACAGTGTCAACACCTTCGTCTAAACCACTGCTTTGGTAGTTGTCAATTTTGGCGCCGCAACGTGAAGGCGAGCTGAAATCTATAATATGGAAGCAAGAACAAGCTATTACCTAGGAGAAGGGGGCCCTCTGCCCTGACCCAACTAGCCCGGCACATCCATGACTTCGGGGGAGTCATAAACCAACCCTGGCGACTTCGAGTTAGTCGTAAAATTTAAAACTCGTGGCACCCAATTTACCGACAGTTTAACCGAGGAAGGAGCAGGCAATAAATAAAAATCCAGGCGAATATGACAGGCGGCAGGCGTGCGCGGAGTTGAGGAGGAATTACGAGATGAATAGAATTCCCCAGTGGGTTACTAGGTCATCAGAGAGTGAAAAATAACGGGCCAGCCAGGCTAAACAAACGCCAGGGAGGCTATGACAGAACCCCCTGTAGCGTCTAGCTAAAGTACTTTAAGAAGTCCCAATTACCGAAGGGAGAACCGAGGGAGATTAGCGAAACCGTAGGCCACAGCCCACAGAATGGCGGGCAATAAATAACGAGCAGAA
>NQII01006473.1:0-52627 GCA_002778355.1 Clitarchus hookeri | reverse complement strand
CTTGCGCCCCCCTCCCCCCTCCTTGCCAGTCGGCAAGACGAGACAGCCGCCCGCAGCCATCAACTGATGGAGGGATGGAAGGGGGGACCTCCCTCCCTTCCTCTCAATGCGTGGAGTGACGAGGGGTCCCCTGCGGACCAGCCGGCCCGCCGGGAGTAAAAACACCCACCAGGACTTCTTCCAGTCAACAACAGGTAAAATGCTTACCCCCCACCACCCCCCCTTTCCAACTCTTCTTAGAACCACGAAGGCGAAGCCAGGCAGAAGAAGAAATGAAACACATGGCTCACTTTTTCACTGTCTAATCAAAGTAATATTCCAAAAACCGCAAGTGCGAAATTTGGTGGGGCCTTCAGCCAACTGAACACATCAAAGTGAAAGTGTAATTCTGGATTTAACCATGCACAGTGAAAAACCGCGAGAGTCCGCAACAAAAGATATGCAGGACAGCTGTCTCTTTGCACCCGAACTAAATTCATCAGTAGCACTGTTTGTCAGTGTACTGATTGTTTTACACTTGTGTCCCCAATGAAAATATGTTAGCCGATGTTGGGATATTGTGTACTTTNTGTCAGTGTACTGATTGTTTTACACTTGTGTCCCCAATGAAAATATGTTAGCCGATGTTGGGATATTGTGTACTTTCTGTTTACCACTGTAGAGCATTGTTTATTGGCGTGTTGACTTCACCACCAGAGCCAGAAGTTATAATGACGGGTCTATGAATGTGGGAATGCTAAAGGTAAAAAAAAAAAAATATTTTTCGTGTGGCAATAATGTTAATAATTTTTAATTGCCAAAGTTTGGTTAAGGTGCTAAGTAGGGATTTTCATATACAAGTTACTAGAGGTCTCTAGTATGTAAAGTGTTTGCTGACAAGGGCTGGTTGTTAAATATAGGGTAAAGAATAATATTGGAGTTAGCTAATTTTTCTTAATGGTTATGACTTAGGACGGGGACGGTAATTTGATAATACATTTGGTGTATGCGTGGGCCGCTTGTATCGAATATTTCACGTAACCAAGCGGAGGTAACGACCCATGGTTTTTTTTTTGCATTCGTCGTTTTTTATATATTTGTTACGCGTTACCACAGTAACAAAGGCCGCAGGTAGTAAAGATCGCTTGAAAAACGAGTCGGCATTGGTATTTGGAACCTACGAGATTAAAAAGGCCCGGGATAACTTGAATTGTTTTTTTAACATCCGATTTATCGATTGACTGATGATGTTAAGACCAGGGTAATAATAGTTATGTTCTTGAAACCTAAAGAATTTGGCGGTGTTTTAGTCTATCCAGAGGAGTTTGCCTATTAATCGATGGTCCCCGATTGATCTTTCTGTTATGCGTAATCAGTATGTATACCGCCGTTATAAGTTTATTTGATAAGATTAACTTACAAAATCTACGGAAATAAAGTTTTTAAATTTTTTTTTGTTTTTGAAAAAAAAACAAATTGGCTACGAGTAAAAGAATTTGTACGGTCTTTTTGAAATCTTTAGCTTAGAGTTTTAATAAGATATTCTGAAGGTATGTAGTAGTTTTATGCAGGAAAAATGGCCGTGCTGCGGTAATTAAAATACGGTTAAATTCGCGGGATTAAAACTCGTCCAAGTTGGTGTTAGGTTTAACACGGGTTGGTGTGGAAGGCGTGAATATGTAGTAGAATTCGAGATTTAGAGCCTCAGCCATTGTAAGTTATTCTTTCGGGTACGAGTCACGAGTCACAAGGGCGGAGGAGAAAAGGATGTTTTTTTTTGGTTGAGAGGCCTACTAGCACATATAAATAAAGGATGCTTGTTTTGTCGCTAGAATCAGTGTTACTTATCCTTACCCACCTTCAGACCGATCGTGGGGAGCGGCTGGGGGACTTAGAAGATAACAGGGTTTTTGTTTCTAAAAGGGTAAGAGAAGCTTGCTCGCATAACCTGTTTGAAACTGTTCAGTAGAAATTTACCCCAGCCTGGAAGGGCCGGGTAGTACGGCAGAACAGAGTGTGTAATGAACCAGTGTAATTAAGTTTAAGGACTTGTAAATTGTATCGTAGAATGTTAATGTGTAGGGAGATTGTGAATAAACTATGTGACCAGGGTTATTTGTTTGTACTGTTTGTCAATTTTCATAGTGTGAGACAACTTCTCCCCTCCCCCTTCTCAATGCCTGAGAATCAGGAGCCGGTAAGAAGACCAACCCAGCGGTCTTCCCCGCCCCGGAAAAGCGGGAGCATCGCTGAGCGAGCGCGCAGAACCTCGGGTAGCCCAGAAGACAACCAGAAAAAGAATGTGAGTGTGTACTAACGCCTGAGAGCGGTGGCGAGTTGACGTTTCCCATGTCCCTATATTTTTTCCGTCAGAACACACGCTCGGGGAAGCTCGCAGGCCAAGCCCACAATAAGGATTTAGGGTCTGGGGGACGTGCCAAAAGGATACCACCAGGAATACACAGCTGCGCCTCACAGCTGCAAAGGCGGGCTACCAAAGGTTTCTGCACGTGCCACTGTTCCTGCACGTGCAGACGGCATCCGGAGACAACGGAAAGCACCAGGGCGCGGCCACAGCCGCATTTTGCAGCTGCCCAAGAGACACCGAGATCCCACCAGCAGCTGCACCTGCCCCGGGCTTCGCCGCAATAAATCAGGAGAGCTTTTAGCGGGCGTATGGGAAGAATAGCGCCCATATCCGGGGACAAGGGAAGGACCACATGCGCGCGCTGAACCAAAGGCCACCCGCCAAGTAGCACGTCCAGAACGAGACAATGAAGCGCCCATACCAGAATCGATAGGGACAACGCCGGACCACATGCGCCAGAAGGCCGGACACACGTGTTTTATTACTCAGGGAGACCCAACAAGCTCCCCGGACCACGTACAGAGACAAGGCAGTTTGAATATGGCGATGGCGGGCTATAAAACGAGGAGAGAAAGGAAGGAACGAGTCACTCAGTCGGAGGCAGTCAGGTGCGAACAGGGAAACGGACCAGTTGGTTGGAGGTCCTTCCGCGAGACTTCCGGTTTTAGGAGTCGGACGACGGGAGTTCGATGCGAGCAGTCAGTTGAGAGAGACGTCAACGAATCAATCAGCCGAAGTAACGAGCAGCAAGTGGCACGGAAGTTCGGTACTGCCACCCCGGGATGCGCAGATAGGCAGTCACGACAGAAAGGGGTCAGCCAGATCCAGACACGAGTTAACCAGCCAGTTTACCGCATAAGCCAGTCAGTTCCAGTCAGTTGCAACGCACCGAGGAGGGGAGAGTCGAAAAGTGAACTTCACCGAGAAGGCCACGTCGAGCTAGTGCTAGTGTCCAGTGCAGCCTGTGCCTCGAAGGGCAGGCGGGGATCCACCCACACCTGTGTGGATCCTTCGCCGGGACTTGGTGGGGCAGGGAACAGTCCGTTCCTGCCCTACATCGAGAACAGGAGCGAGGTACGGGCCCTAATGGAGGGCATCTGCTCAAGAAGAAGCCAGCCGCGTGCAACAGACCAATCACAGAGGCCGACAAACGGGATGTACGGTGGGAAGCATCCGAGAAAACCCGGGCAGACGGCCGACGAGACTCCGAGGGAGCGGAGTGAGTCCGGGAGAAACGACCGCAGCAGCCAGCCGCCATCAGACAGAGAGTCCTGCCAGTTCCAGCTCACCAGACCTCAACTGCAGGACCAACTAAGCCAGATAAGTACAGTCATCCCTCGAGTGTGAAGGACCCTGAGTAGTTATCCCGCGAGTGCAATGGATATTTGGAATCACCCAGCAAGTGCGAAGAGTATTACCCCCCCCCCCCCGACGCGAACAATACGGAGCATACGTATAAAAGGGAGGGAGTTGTCTCGAGAGCTCGTGTGTCAATTATAACTTGTTCCTGCAATAATAAAACTAGAGATTTTTCTTGAACTCTCAATCGCCATGTGTTGATTCATTAGTAAATTGGACCTTTAGCCAACAGTGTCAACACCTTCGTTCAAACCACAGCTTTGGTAGTTGTCACCACTACAAATGCTACGTATTCAGTCGTTCACTTTCAAGTGGTGGTGCTCTTTACACCACCATGTTCACAGGCGAAGTGAACAGTTCACAGGCAGTTGCTGATCTATGAATCGCAGTCTTCGTACCTCTCAGTGCTCAGACTTGGTGTTAGCTGCACGTTAAGTGGCACTGTGGATGTCATGGATGATGGTATCACATGATGCCATGCGATGATCCCCTACCACTTTCTTTAATGCTTGACGATCCCTGTCGGTCAACACTCGTAGACTACACAGCCTCGGTTTTGATGCGGTTTTACTTCCCCTTTCCACTTGACAATCACTCCCTGCCATTTGATATGGGCAACATCAAAATGGCAGAATGGACCTGACGTGTTATGGTGATTTTTTGAGGATTAAAATGTTTTTATGTTTTTTTTTCCTGATGCACAATTTAAATTTAAATTGGCTGCTGTAGCCTTAATATTAGATAATTCTTATGTCAGGATCTGTTAACACGGGTAAAGAATACACTCTTTAGCTCAGCAACTGAACGCATTCTTTAAAAACGACCTGTTTTTCTTCTTGTCAATGCCGTCAGAAGTGGTCTTCGCGCTAATTTCCGCGGGTAGGGTCTTTGCCACCGGTAGAATGTGTCACAGACGGCCTGTGATATTTTCTGAGTGACGCATTTGAACACGTGTGTTTGAAGCATAGTGGTGAGCGAATTTTCTGTCTCACTCCCCCGTGCGCTGTTCTATATTTGTTTCGAGTTTATATGCATACGATCAGCAGAAGAATGATAGCGAAATGTATTGTGAAAGTTCTCTCTATTCCCGTGGCAGGTGTGCGCAAGTTTATAAATACCTAACTGCGTGCTCTCTCTTGCTCTTTGCTCTTTTGTCTTCACTTTTCTATTGAGAAGGTGCCGGCGAAATTCCAAGGCCTAAGGCAAACCGCGGAATAACACCATGTAGATAAGTAACTTGTTCTTTTCTATCATGTAGGGAGATTTAATTGGTAGACGTTCTGGGGCCAGCACAATTAGTAGTCAAAATAGTGTTCTTTTGAGTTAAGTTGTGTCTCTTACTGGTCCATGTACCACAACTAACTTAATTATTTTCTGACTGCGGTTTTGAACTGTAGGCTAGTCTAAATCAATCTCCAGTGAATGGTTCAATATTTATTGTTTAAAACTTTTTAGGTACTGCAAGGCAGCTTGTTGATTATTTTTATTATTTGGAGGCAATTTATGTTGAATCTTCGGCCGTGACTGCCTTCCCTCTTTTGATAATTTTGATACTTGTGTGTCAATAATAATGTATTACATATACGTTTTCCGAATAGAAAACAAACTGGATTGCTATAGTTACTATTCCTACAGGTGTATTAAAATTAGCTATGAACCAAACTACAGGTAGTTATATCCCCCCTAACCATTCTAAAAACTTGTGGATTAATACATATTATTTTAATATTTAATCGATATCTGTAGAAAGAACGGTTTGTCTCCACAATTATTCGATCCTATTCAGTCCCACGCTCTCCCCCTTCGGGTGACAATATTGCTTACTGATTAGGCAACCAATAACTGCACCACTCTTAAAGTCACTGAGCTCCCTTGTTCCACTCATTCTGCTGCTATCGCGTGGTACTGACAAACATCGAGCCCTCTGCCTCCCTTTATAGCGGTAACGTTGGTGATAGTGACAGGTGGGCGACAGTTTACTTTTACAGATATTTCTGGTCGGAGAGAGTAGGCGTGTAATGGGATAAATATTGCTGTTCTTACGGTCGAGGCACGAGTAAGTGAGTCATATTTGGGAGGCTCTAAACAGCTTATAACTTGAGTGCCGAAGAGAACGAGATGTAGTGAGGAAGGAGTTGCGAAGGAATAGTGTGCTGGAGGAGTGACCGAGTACCCCGGCGAAATCGCCGCCTCATTTCCCCCGGGAATCGAGCCCGGTCTGCCACGGCGACTGTCGTGACAGCCGCATCACAACTGGCGCGTGTTCACAGGTGCTACAGTACATTGGCTCCAGAGATTGGCAGACGTTGTGGAGGAGCCTGGATGCTGAGATTGACCACAACAGCGAGGCGTACGGTGTGCTGAAAAACATGAGGCAGTACTCAGCGAACCCGCACTGGAATATGGGCTACTATAGCTGCACGCAGCTGGCCACGCTGCTACTGTGCGCCGGCATGCCTGTCGACTTGCCTGACCAATACAACAACACGCTGCTCTATGGCGCGGCGTACGGCGGACACTACCAGCTCGCGGAGATGCTGCTGTCACGTGGGGCCGAAGTCAATGGGAGGGACATCGACGGCTTCACACCGCTCATGGCGGCGGCGCACTTTGGTAACCTCGAGACATTGAAGCTACTGGTGCAGGCCGGCGCTGACACCACGGCTACAGACGTAGACGGCCACAATGCCCTCTACTATGCCAAGTACAGTGGCTATGCAGCATTGCAGCAGTACCTGGAGCAGTTCCCCGCCTAGCCGCGCCCACACCTTGCGAAGCAATAAAGCCTTTACTCAGACTAACCTGTCTTTCTCACTTGTCTAACTTACTCACCTGAAGTGCGTACTGGTGTGATAACCACTGGTGCGCTACCAAAGTTGCGAGGACCTGATATTAGTAAGAAATGTGGAGGAGGAGCGACTGTACTCTATATCGGCACCCTATATGCTCCTCAATCAAATTATGTTTCCGAAAAGTCATGATAATAATTTGTCTTATATTTCCTATATAATTTTTTTAAAATTAAATTTGCAAATGTTTTTTCTAAAAAATATTTAAATTAGGTCTGTTTTTTTTACTAGAAAAGAGGAAACAAACACAGATGTGAAAAAAAGCAAAGAATAATAATGCCCATTCATCTGCGTGGCTCAATGTAAAAAATTTCATATTTTCCCCCAACTAATGGAGTAAACTTACAGAAATTGTAGGCAAACTTCTTATCTTTGTATTATATGATAGGTATTTTTTTATCAGTAAATATGCATTTCCTGAAATCACACAAATATTGATAGACTTGTCTACTTTTGAATATCTCGTTTGAAATTAAAATGCCCATACTAAAATCGTACTTATTACTTCTCAAGTATTGTAGATTACCTGAAATGTTTTGAATATCATCACATCTATTCAAGAAGGAAAATTTGAATCAACTAAAACTGAAGTCCCCAGTACAGAACTGATACACAAACCATACCAATGTATGGTAAGTCATCATTTTAAAATAAAACAGCAAGCCCTTTTTTAGGTTTTGGAACATAACAATACATAAAATACTGACACACATTTATTAGACTTATTGTTTCATACATAATAAAAACAAAACAATCGTTTCCGTTTAGCTGTTATATGCTGCAGTAGAACACTGGAATCTACAGTATAACTTGTATAACATGTATGTTTACTTGGAATTGTACCTCATCTCACACTCTCTGAAGACCACAATAGCTCTGTCTTGGCACTCTGCCCATAAAGCATTCCGGCGCCTAATGACACAGCTGGTATATGGTTTTATATTCCTCACTGCCAGGCGAGTAGAATACAAAAGAGAGTTCTGTGACAAGGCATATGTGGGATAGGAGCCAGGCGCCGACCCAAAGTCATGTTGTGACGTCACATGATGGCCATCTTGGATGTGGGTAACATTTTTATCTTGACCTCGTGGCTGTTAAAATAACCCGTTTTAACCCCAAAATCTTTAGAAGTGACTTATGTTTCGCTAAAATCGCCTTTTACTCCAAATTTTACCACATAGATGAAAGTAAAAATTGTCTACACTTGTATTTAAATAAATACAGAACATTCAGCACTCTTCAATGTGATTTCAACAAAGTGTCCCAGAATTAGCAATTCGAGCTCGAGACTCACTGAAAACGACCAAGGTGGTTTCGTGACTCTTCGATGTGAGATATATGGAAACTCTCCAAATCAAGAAGGTGTCTTATGTCTCCGAGCAAAGCCCAGCCAACCAGAAGGTATGTAGACCACATTTCTTAACATTATGGATTCCAACAGCAATATTGGATTTCCGTGACCGTGATATTGTCTCGCGACGACATTAAAGTAGAAAAATCATGGAAAATTAAAAAACTGTAAAAAAAAGTCAAAATCGGGAGGCGGGGGAATGACATTATGAAACTCGACCTCCATTTTGGATGTCAGTGACTTTAGCCTTGACCTAGGAATGGCCTGAAAATAAAAAAAAATAAAAAATTGGCTAAACGATATAAAACATCGCAAAAATTTACATTATGGACAGCAATCTCTATCTTGAATATACTTATTCCTGTATTGACCCTATGTGACTTTAAATTGGAATAATATGAACAAATAACAATTGTTATAAGATAAATAATAGGGCAAAAATTACAATTGGATTGGAGTGGAGAGATTCGGACGGCTCTTTACTTCGAGGCAATGAGAGCCGATGAGAATGAAGTGAGGTGAGTATGGAGCAGCACCAGAATGCAGGGGCAGGGAAAAAGGAAGATCCCTGAGACAACCAGATGACCAGCGCCGTCGTCCAGCACGATTCTTATATTCGAAATCCGGAATCGATTCTTGTTCGCCGAGGCGGGACGCAAGCAGTCTAACCACTACGCCACTGCGGCTTCTGTACACCATCTTGGATATCTGTGACCCTGACCTTAATCTTAGACAAACTCGTACTAAAAAAAAATCTGCGAAAAACCGTACATAATCTAACAGAAACTAAAATAAAATATTAATAATTATGTGAGATTTATTAATAATCCTGAAATACTCAAAAATTTTGGAGGGGAAAACATTTAAAAACTAACATTTAGAAGGTTTAGAGTTCGATTCCTATAAATATAGCAGATCACTCATTCTCCCAGCATGACAACTAGCAGACGACTGACCCACAACCATTGTTTTTACATTTGGTATTTAATCAGACACTCTCTACCCAAACACTACATTCCATTGGCTGCATAGCTGGCCCACAACCACCCTATACCCTCCAAAGAATCATTGTTTTAACATCACATGCTACCACCGCCGTCTTCATCCTCCCCCATTTACCAACTACAGATCAATCGCAATCACCACTAGACTTTGCTAATAATTTAAAATCAATACCACCTCTATCTGCTCACGTGAAATCTCCTCCTCTTCATGTAATTAATGTAGCCAAAGGCGTACCACATCATAGTTCTCCGCTAGATGCGAGAGATGACATCACACTCTTTCTCTCTTTATATTTCTCTCCCCTTATGTTTCTATCGTTCAGTCTGGTATGCAATTTTATGCTCATTTCTTCCTTCTGATTTCGTATAATTTCATAGGGCGAGCTCTTAATTACACACACATTCACCTGCCAAATTAGAATCTGCTCAAATTTCAAGTATTTTTGGACCAGTAAGCTACTGGGGTGTAGATGTATAGATGAATAAATGTTTGGTGGGGTGCTTCCAACCAGCATCCCAACTTCGCCTTTGGTAGTTTTACAGCAGCTGAACTTTCAACATTGTCGACGATACTTTTCACAAACCATTAGGGTTAGGCCCTTGAAACTTGGAATGTATTTTATCTTCTGTGCTCTTCTCAGCAATTAATAAACCATTCCATAAATTTTTAAATCTTTCTATTAATCTCGCAATCTTACGATCAATCTGTCAATCTTTTGATCAGTCATTCACTAATTCTATTATTCTTACAACATTTCGATCAATCATTCGATTATTCGATCAACATTTCAATCAACCTTCCAGTAATTTGATTAATCTTTCAAACATTCTACCAATATTTCAAACTTTCTGTCAATATTTTAATCCTTCTATCAATATTTCAATGTTTCGTACAACCTTTTCCACCTGTTTTTCGAAAAATATTTTAATTCATAGTCAATCCGTTTGTTTGTGGTCTGTCTTATACCCATGCCTATAGAAATGCGATTAATTCACGAACTGTACCACTTGGCGACTGCTTTAATGTTTTGTATGCAGTCCATTGTCAGTGCATTTATAATTAATATCTTCATTAATATTGTGTACTTAACATTGACCAGTTGGAAATTAAGCCCAACTTCTTCATGAGAGGTCTACAATTTTCTAACCTCGACTAAAAGAAATCCGTTCAAATGAGATGCTCTGAATTTTGCACAAATATTTTTTTTAAATATTACACATTTTCAAATAGTTCACCTTACATACAAGCATGCTCCTTAAGCAATCCCTGAAGCATCAGAAAATACATGTACACTCATTAAAAAAATGATTATCCTGATGGTGCCATCGCAGCAGCTCATAAAGGTTATAGGCGCAGGACATGGTAGTATGCATATATAAAATATAAAACTATTTTACTACAACAAGCATGTATTGCAGGGGACCAACACTTGCAGGATGCACTTAGAATGGTGTTGGACCACCATAGCATGAAGACAGGCGGCGATACGGTCGAGCATGGAGGCATATGTATGTCGGATGTTCTCCTGAAGAAGATCCTGCCACAGCTGGTGTAACTGACGCTGTAGATGCTGCTAGTCGGAGTTGTCATCCAATCTGATCCCAAACATTGTTGTTGGGCGAGAAGTCAGAGTACATTTCTGGTTAAGGAAACATTTTGGCACCACAAAGACAGGCCAGATATAGCTGTGCTGTGTGAGAGTGGGCATTATTCTGCTGAAACGAATTTACAAAAAGACCTGCCACAAACATTTACTACAGAACGTGATATAAACATTTGCTATATCATTTTCGGTGATTGTATATGGCGCAAAAGAGAAAAGAGAATAGTTCTTAATAAATATACATGTAAGACTTTTTGTATAATAAATTGGAAGACAAAATTGTTAATAAATAAAATATGGACCTTGTGGTTATGCATTACTTAATCTTTCGTTTGAATATATTTATATCAAAATTAATTAAAGACAGGTTGGAACAAGTAAATGTTGAGAGTATTAATTTTGTTTAACATTACTAAGAACAGGAGAGATCACACAATAAATAATAAAAAATTGTTCTCGAAAAATTTTAGAACAGAAAAGAAAATGTGACAATTAATTACTTTAAATCACATTAAGCTTATTAATCTACTGTGATTAAAATATTAAAGTTAAATATTTTGTTCATGGCATACAAATGTTCCAAGGTGTGTCCCGAACGAAATATATATTAAATCAATTAGTTGCAAATATAATTAATAAGAGAGTTGATGCTACTCCCCATCTATGGTGTACAGAATGGTTTGTAGGGTCTACAGTTAATGTTCACCGGCACAGACTAAATGTGCCTTGGAGGTTGAGGGAATATCACACAGTGGCTTCATCACAACTTCTTAGTTTGAACCGGTTTATTTAATGGGGATTCATTTACACATTCCCGGCACTGTTGCGGGACTTTATACATACTTTCCCGGCACCTTGAGCCGAGAATTTACTCATATATTAACGCCCTGCGAGTTCAAGCCTGCAGGGCTGGTTACACTGTTCTGGCTACGTTTCCGATGATGTGGGGGCATTAGGTGACAGGACAGGTCCCTGAATGATGACGATGTTACTTATCTGCACATGTTGCATGGTAGTTGTTCTGGCAGTTAAGGTCTGGTGAGTTGGATGGCCCGGATACGTTCCGGTAGTTGATGAGGTCAGATGAGCTGGTTGGCCCTGTTAAAGGCCCTCTATGGTTGGCTTGTTGCACGTAGCTGGCTTCCTCTCGACGTGGTGCTTCTCGTTGAAGCTCACCACTCGGTCTCGTTCTCGGCATTGAATAGTAATTTACTGCCTACTACCCTACCATGTCCTGGCGAGGTGACCCTCATTGACAGGACCCCACCCCGGCCCTCGGCGCAGGGGTTGATCTGGAGAATCCCACTTTCTCGACATGGCATTTCTCGTTGAAGTTCACCACTCGACTCCGCCTTCTCGGTGAATTATTGTAACAGACTGACCGGTGACTGGTGACTGACTGACTGACTCGCGTTCCGGCACTGTGAAACTACTCGTCCGACGTTACTCTGGGACTGTCTCTGATTCTGCCCTGCGTTCTGCGTCTCGCGTCCCGATTTGGCTAACCACTTAATGTCGTGACTGACGACCTGCGCTTCCCAGACGTGGCGGTACCGAACTCCACGCCACCTACTGCTTGATGCTTCGACTGTCTCTGCGAACTGCCGCGGCCGGGTTCCGAAATCCCGGTCTAACTGGTCTCTCTCTGCGGTATTGACGAACTAACCCCGACTGATTCCTCTCTGTTAGAATTACGACTGATGAACTGACCCCCTCTGGGCTGTAATAATCAACTTAATCCCTCTTCTTTAGTAAATTCCATTATATCCTTTATAGCTTCCCTCCCTAAGTTCCTACACATGTCTCTCTTGTTGTTGGTGGGGAGGAGGGTGGAGGTGCTGTATAACAAACACTGCTTACATGCACCATGGTTCCTGAAGGTTTTGGGGGAAAGTGGTGGCCAGCACCCTTTAACTTACACTTTCAGCTTATTCTTCCGCAGTGCATGTCCACATTGTCACGAAGTTAGCTAAGGGGGGGTGGAATGAGTGCTCGTGGCACCCCTTTCAGCTTGTCAGCTGTTTCTCGGTGCGTGTTTTCAACTTCAGATGGAATACGCCTGACTATCACGTAATTTCTCGGGGTTTAAAAATTTCACAAGGTTTGCCAAGGGGGAGGAAGGTGGGAGGAGGCCTGCACGGCAGTGACCCCATGTAATGGCCTGCACGCGCTCCTACAAGTCAGCTTGACCTCAGGATGCGTAAATGGTTGACAAGTGTCATCCGGAGTCCCTACACTGGTTTGCACGGCGGGTGGGGTGGGGGGTTAGTGACAGCGCCTCTTCTAATTTTCTTATTACATCACACGTCAATCCCCCCTTATATCTTCGGTGCTGACACTCTCCATGCAAAAATCTCGGTTTTCGGTATTTGCTTGCATCTCTGTAGGGCTAGCCTGTCTATGTTCGCGCTGCCTTGCTTCTATCCAGGCTATCACGACGTATTTCTTGCGTGGCTTGTCCCGTGGACTGGGACAGCTGACTGGGCCCTCCTTCCCCTCTCTTTGACTCTATCTCCTTTCGCTGTCTCCTTATCGAGCCGTTCAGTTGTCGTCACTCCAGGGCGCGCACGTCCCTAAGGTTAACAGGCGTGCCCCTACCTTTAAAAATGGCCTAACCCTCCGGTTTCTGTGATTACAAAACAAGGCTTCTATTCTAATGGCACATCTGGCTAATTAAATCACTTCGCAGGCCTCATACTTTGGAAATAAAAGCTAAATTCTGTAGGTTTATTTGGGATGTTTATAACACTTCTCCAAGTCTACTAGTCCACTGCGGCATTAGCGGTTAAAAAAGTGACGGACATTTACTTGGGTTCTATTTCTGCTGTGGACTGCATGTTACAGCTCAGTGTAATTCCTGGCTACCTATTTGAACTCGCAAAAAAATAAAATACACAGGGCGATTCACTTCTCGGACATCCTTGCATTACAAAGCTTCATACACAGTTACACACCTTTGCACAGGGTTACAATTTACAGGGTTACACAATTATACAAAATGACCTACAGTGATCAATCCAGATCACTAGACTTCTACCTTACTCGCTCTTCTGTGTTTCTGTCTCCTGGTAAGGCGGAGACATTCTTGATATACGCAAATAAATCTGTTGGCATATGGCCTGTGTATTTGCTCAGCTGGCTGCTAGCTTTTATGTTTTGGTGACAGGTATTTATTTATTTTTGCGTCGGCATGTAGGCCGTACCAATAAAAAACCTTCTTATCTACTAGGCTGGTAAACTCTGTTCCTGAGTTCACACTAATGTCTGGCGGCACTCTGCTGGTTTTTGACAAATGGTCTTACGATAACACACAAAGCACACTGACTCATGGTACTTTTTACTATTAAGACGACTCACAGGTCGTGGAAGAACAATAAATAGTACCCTTATCTGCCTCTCAGCTGTTGCCTGCAGTCTTGCCATTGGGGCAAATGTAAATGTACAACTCTCTCGGTAAAAAACTTAAAAACACATTCGAATCTGGTGCTGGCTAATATTGGTATATTGTAAATTAAATTAAATTACAATCAGTCACACTTAAGTGTAGCATCTACACGTCTTTCGGCTGAAGGCCCCAACTTCACATGTCAAACTGTAAACAGTTTGCCGCAATTGAATTGCAGTGCACTTAGGTAGGCTGGGAGGGTATTCTGCCCTAGTTGTCTCTGCGGGTGACATGGGTAATCACTTACCCACAGAGTCTGTTTCTTTCGGCTGCGGTTGGTTTCTCTTGCGCCTCGCACTGAGAACCTGAGTGAGCCTGGACAGCTGTGATGAGGGTGGGAAGGATGCATTTCCTTCCTCTCGTACTGTTGACTCTCGGACTGTTTAATTTCTTGGTCGGTGCACTCTCTTCACTGCTTCGCTTACTTGTCGAATCCGCTTGTTTTTCTTCTTTTCTTCGCTCACGCCTGTCTGTCTTCCTTCGCTCGTACTTCTCGCTTCTCGCCCATTCGCCTTTCCATTCATCTTCCCCGTGCGCAATTACTTTTCTGAACGGTAATCGCTTCTCTGGTGCGCGGCAGCGTTATCTATCCGCACGGCGTGTATTAACAGAGATATCATGTGCGGCGACGCTGGGCGTATTAAAGGAGATAACACATAGGGCTGTGTTGCTTTCTTGACTGATAGCGTGCAGTGCTGGGTGGCCTTGCGGCTTTTATTGCTTTTGCCCGATGTCTCCCTGCCTTGGATCACTAATGCCCTACTGCGGGTCCTCCTTTTCGTTTTTCCCGTTTCTAAGAATTTGTGGACCTATAAGTGTGTCTCGCCGGCGCTCTGCTTATCCAGCCTGGCTGTGCGGTCATACACTCGTCCGCCTGCCTACTTCTCAAATTATTGAAATTTTCCCACCTTCAGGTCACTCATGACATAATTTTCTTATAGGTCGGAGTGGTTTTTTTTNTCTCAAATTATTGAAATTTTCCCACCTTCAGGTCACTCATGACATAATTTTCTTATAGGTCGGAGTGGTTTTTTTTATCCCTGTCCCCCTGATCAATCCCACGTCATTTCCCACTGTCCAGTGGAAATGACCTCTCTCGCTTCNGTTTTTTTTATCCCTGTCCCCCTGATCAATCCCACGTCATTTCCCACTGTCCAGTGGAAATGACCTCTCTCGCTTCCCCTGTTTCCGCTCCTCGCAACATCTCCTCTCTAATTTCTGCCTCACTACTTTCGTTCGCACTCACTTTCTCGTTCGCACTCGCTCGCTCGTCGTCCCTCGTCGTCTCTCGCAATTCTCACTATCATCCATCCTTCAATGGGCTGTTGTGGCCTACTTCTTCGCTAACCGCTCCTCGCTAAACGCCCTTCGTTCTCCCACCTTGCTCTCCCGCTTGAACTCGCTCCTACGATCGTCCTCGTCAATTCCTACTTTTTCGGCCTCGGAATTTCGACTTATGACGGGTTAATTAATGCTATATGCGGGCGCCGTATGGTTTTAAGCTCCCGAAAGCCTTTGGCTCAGCCTGACTAGTTCGGGGATGTGGTACTGGTGAGACACCTTTTCTCGGGTATAGTCTGGTTCTTGATTAGGTCTCTACAGACTTATATACGCATCACATTGGGTGCCAATTCAACTTTACGCTACTCCCCATCTGTTGTGTACAGAATGGTTCGTAGGGTCTACGGTTAATGTTCACCGGCACAGAGTATAGGTGCCTTATAGGGTGAGGGAATATAACACAGTGACTTCATCACAACTTCTTNTAATGTTCACCGGCACAGAGTATAGGTGCCTTATAGGGTGAGGGAATATAACACAGTGACTTCATCACAACTTCTTAGTTTGAACCGGATTATTTAATGGGGATTCATTTACACATTCCCGGCACTATTGCGGGACTTTATACATACTCTCCCGGAACCTTCAGCCGAGAATTTACTCATACATTAACGCCATGTGAGTTCAAGCCTGAAGGGCTGGTTACACGGTTCTGGCTATGTTTCCGATGCTGAGGGGGCGTTAGGTGACAGGACAGGTCCCTAAGCGACGAAGTGGTTACTTATCTGTACATGTTGCGTGGTTGGTGTTCCAGCAGTTGAGGCCTGGTGAGTTAGATGGCCTGGATATGTTCTGGTAGTTTATGAGGTCTGGGGAGCTGGATGGCCATGTTAAAGGCCCTCTGTGGTTGNTAATGTTCACCGGCACAGAGTATAGGTGCCTTATAGGGTGAGGGAATATAACACAGTGACTTCATCACAACTTCTTTGTTTGAACCGGATTATTTAATGGGGATTCATTTACACATTCCCGGCACTATTGCGGGACTTTATACATACTCTCCCGGAACCTTCAGCCGAGAATTTACTCATACATTAACGCCATGTGAGTTCAAGCCTGAAGGGCTGGTTACACTGTTCTGGCTATGTTTCCGATGCTGAGGGGGCGTTAGGTGACAGGACAGGTCCCTAAGCGACGAAGTGGTTACTTATCTGTACATGTTGCGTGGTTGGTGTTCCAGCAGTTGAGGCCTGGTGAGTTGGATGGCCTGGATATGTTCTGGTAGTTTATGAGGTCTGGGGAGCTGGATGGCCATGTTAAAGGCCCTCTGTGGTTGNGGATGGCCTGGATATGTTCTGGTAGTTTATGAGGTCTGGGGAGCTGGATGGCCATGTTAAAGGCCCTCTGTGGTTGGCTTGTTGCATGTAGCTGGCTTCCTCTTGGTGTGGCGCTTCTCATTGAAGGTCATCATTCACTCCTGTTCTCGGTGTAGGGTAGTAACTGACTGCTTACTACCCTACCATGTCCCGGCGAGGCGCAGGGTTGCACTGGACAATCCCACTATCTCGACATGGCACTTCTTGTTGAAGTTCACCACCCGACTCCGCCTTCTCGGTGCATTATTGTAACAGACTGACTGGTGACTGGTGACTGACTGACTGACTTGTATCCCGGCATGGTGAAACTACTCGTCCAATGTAACTCTGGTGATTATCTCTGATTCTGCTCTGCGTTCCGTGTCTCGCGTCCTGATTTGGCTGACCCCTTAATGTCGCGAATGACTACCTGCGCTTCCCAGACGTGGTGGTACCGAACTCCGCGCCACCTGCTGCTTATTATCTTGAATGTCTCTGCGAACTTACGCGGCCGGGTTCCGATATCCCTGCCTTACTGGTCTCTCTCTGCAGTACTGACGAACTAACCCCGACTGAATCCTCTCTGTTGTGATTACGACTGATGAACTGACCCCCTCTGTGCTGTAACAATCATTATTAAGCAGCTTGTCTATGATACCGAGAACATATATATTCTCCCGCACATGGAAGAAAAGTTTTTCACATTCAGTAAATGTTTAGGTGACAAATGCTTAATTCACTTTATCGATACATTTGTGCTCATGTCTGCCAGCCTCACAATGATTGTGCAGAATGTGTCATACAGTTACAGAGAATCTTATTTTGCCAGCAGCCGTGGATATGGTTGAAATTATGTTAGGTAAGCAGGAAGCAAACAATCTTAAAAGCATACCGCTTTCTGATAATACTACTGAACGCAGAATAAACGATATGGCCAGTGACATTCAAAAACAAGTAGTTGAAAAATTAACGAAGAGCCCACACTCTTCTTTGCAGTTTGACGAATCTACTGAACAAAGTTTAACACGCGTTAAACACCATAAACACGCGATACTAGCAGATGAAAGGATCACAGAAGACATTTAATTTTGCAAAGCACTTCCTGCGAACACTACAGGCCAGTGTTTGTACGACATGTTTTTAGAAAGCACTCGCGACTACGAGATTGATTGGAGAAAATGTATCACCATTTGTAGCGATGGTGCTAAATCTATGACTGACAACACAAGCGGAATCGTTGCGAAATTAAAATAAAAAATGCCAAATGTTTCATGGACACACTGATTTCTTCATCGACAAGTTCTGGCAGCTAAGGTTTTACCTTCTGATTTAAATGATGTGCTTAAAGAGGTGATCAAAATTGTGAACTTTGTTAAAGGTAAAACCTTGCGAACTTGATTGTTCAGAATGGTTTGTGAAGACATGGGTTCGATTTATCAAAATCTCCTTTATCACACAGAGGTCAGGTGGCTATCCAAAGGAAAGGTATTTACAAGAGTTCTGGAACTAAACCTGAATTGTTAATGTTCTTACAAGATGCTAAATCTGAATATACGAATTATTTTTGTGACCCTGTTTGGTTACTAAAATTAGCATTTCTCGCTGATCTATTTACCCACCTAAATATTTTTAACAAGAGCTTCCAAAGGGAGAGAAGAAAACATTATAACGGCCAAGGATAAAATCAAAGTATTCGGCACAAACATTTGTCATTGGTCAACGTCTTTATAAAAAATTATATATAACTGTTTCCCTTGCGTTTAGAAGATTGTCGAAGAAACTGCAACGGATCAATCGTTGGTAGTAAGTTCTCACGTTTCTTGCATGATAGAGAGCTTGAGTAATTTGGAATAGAAATTATTAAGTTACTTTCCAGAACTGGACTCTGAAGCTGGCAATGGCCATAGATGTACTCTTAATCCTTTCTTGGATATGTCAGTACAATTGGCTGATCTAACCACGTATATGAAAGAAAATCTTACAGATTTAGCTGCTGTCGGCACGCTTATAAAGGAATTTCATTCGCAAAATATTGACGTTTTCTGGACGAAGAAAAAACAAGAATATCCAGAGCTGGAAAGAGACGCTTTACAATTATAAGTGCCATTCGCCACTACCTACCTATGTGAACTAACGTTCTCTTCAATGGCGAACATAAAAACTAAAAAGATAAATAAGCTCCAATTAGAAAATGATTTGATTACATGCGTCTCAAAAATAGAATCACGATTCGACAAATTATTAAAAACTAAACAGGCACAGCCTTCTCACTAAAATTGCAGTTTTTTTTATAGTGTACGACTTTTAACCCTTGCCTTTTTCTTTTGCCTGGCTTGCGATCGTGACCCCCCGAGCAAGGCTTCGCGACCCCCCTGAGGGTCGCGACCCACAGGTTGAAAAACACTTGTCTAGAGAAAACAATGCATTCATATATAATTTAGGCTCAAGTCGAAAGTTTAATTGTAAGCCAGTCCTGAATTTGATTTGGGGCTTTAACCAGCAATTTTCTGCCCACTGGATCCAATGCTCAGAAATTTGGATATGCATTATCACTTGGGAATTCTAGCATAATGGTAGATACCAGAAGGACCATATATAGCCTATTTATTGTGTTCATAAAAAAATTCCCAATTCTGTGAATTTTAATACATTTTATATATGGATCTGAATATACCATTCTCAAAGCTTCGACATGTACTGCACAGGTGGATATTGATATTGCGGATAGACGTCAAGTAAAATTTCTACAGGAAATTGCAGGACTTAAGTGAAAACAGAAACTTTTCCTTAAATTATTTACAATACATTTTTATCTTTGCTACAGTACAGTAATAGCTGATTGTATTAACAGTACATTTTTACGTATTTTATTTTAATAAAATGTTGTGTTACAACACAGCAAATGTAGGTTTTAGGTTGGAGTAGTTATTAATCACCAAATAAATAGGGTGGCTGCTAACTGGAAAAACGTGGAAAAGCCAGGGAATTTTTAGGAAGCAGGGAAAACATAGAAATCTTAAGGAATTAAATAAATTAACAAATGAAAAATTGAGATGTTTTAAATCTCCAAACAAATCGAGGGTGTTGCATCGGGTCACATAACACTGGATGGTATTTTATTCTGACGTGTAATTGTGCGTCAGTGCACAAATCTCCTGTGATTCTCCTACACTGAA
The DNA here is from genome assembly GCA_002778355.1 of Clitarchus hookeri. Classification (NCBI taxonomy): domain Eukaryota; kingdom Metazoa; phylum Arthropoda; class Insecta; order Phasmatodea; family Phasmatidae; genus Clitarchus; species Clitarchus hookeri. Next base: position 32,856 of record NQII01006473.1, on the reverse strand, counting down.
GATAGGTTAAGTTTGGTTAATTCTGCTTGCATTTACTGCGGTTATCCGTCCAGATTTAATAACTGTAATTTAACTGTTAGTCATTGTACTTGTCCTGACCTATGATAGCTGCCACACATTCCATGTGGTTCACCTGTTGGGAAGTAAGTTTATGTCTTCTTGAATGTTCCAAAATTAGGTGGCCGATTTTATATATTTGTTTCATAAATGTTATGTGTTTTACCCCACAATTCCTCTGATCTTCAGAGCCCTCGCTACTATCACGATGCATAGTATTTACAGAGAACGGACATTCGTGCAAGTGCGGCTCAATGCCTAAAATTATTACTAAAAGATCACTAGCCTCCATAAGAAATAAGCAAAAACAAAAAAAGAACTGGCAAAATTAATAAACGTCTTATTCCTCAAAGTTTGAAGGTGTTTACTGTCCTGTCTGTTTACCCACCACACAAAGTAAACATAAGCATTTCATTTCTCCGCTCGCACCGTTTCGGTCTAGAAACTTTACGAGTCGCAATACTACTACATGAGATTGTTAACAGACCGGGCAATATATGTTGACTGTCGCATTAAATTACGTAAAATCAATCAAATCCTCATATTCTTATATTCCTCCCTCTCATTTAATGAAAGGGAGAAATATTTGGAATATATCACACCCTACACCAAATCGCTGTTCAATGGTTAAGTAACACAACGCACGTTTACATTCTTGAATTACCCCATCCGTACACAATTTCCAACCAACGTTTTGTTGAATGTAGTGAGGATTATGCCGTCTTAACTAGTACAAAATATCATCACCAGATATCAGTCATTTTGCGTAAATATGCGAATTGCCAATTAAAACCATACGCAAGATGCATATTTTTTGTTGGCACTTGGTTTTTAATCATTTGTGTGTTAGAAATGTATTTACAAAATATCATTATTTAAAAATTAGTTTTGAAAAAGGTATGATATAATGAAAGTTTTACGTTTGAAACGCCCGCCAAAACACGCCTGCTCATTCCGTGACGTCACAAGTCAGATACAACCTTGTCCGCCTCGTTTATTTACTTCAGCGGTGATGCGTATTTGGTTAAATAGAAATTGTTCGAAGTGATGGTTTATTGTATCGCATTGTACTAGTACATCTCGCAAAATACCTGATATAATATTTTTTATTTACAAAAAAAGGAAACATACAGGAAGATATGGTTTAACACAGTTTGGCGAGACACTGAAGATGTTTAGCCAAACTCAGTTCTTTTTGTTTGCGAAGACCATTTTGCAATACGTAATTATATTTAAGGTGTTTGTGTTTCCCCAATGTAGGTGGTTTTAACACTGGGCTATTCTATGTCGACTATTTACATCTGACCTAACGTTCATTACAGTTCTATAGCATTGTTTAATACACACCACAACGCGTTCAGAAATTCATATCTGATGTAGACGTGAGCATAAAAAAATATGTTAACATATTTTATAGAAATAATTAATATGTTTACAAAAATATTTGCCACAAAATGTAAATTTTACATTTTTTAAGTAAGGCCTAACAGACGGAATTTGGTATAAGTATTTTTTTATTAATTTAATATAACTTTTAACATTTGTTTCAAGAGCACAGTTATAATGTTTAAGCCATATTCACATTTTACGCCTATATAATAACATGTCACGATGTTAAGCGATGTAAATATAACATTCAATTATTTTATTGGGCTCAGAGTCCCTCTTGCAAAAGTTTGGTTTATTTTATATGGTGTTTTGCAAACATAGCAATTTCTAATAATTTTGAGTTGTTTTGATTTGTCGATAGTTATCTTTCATTAGCCTAACAATTTCAGTTAAATAGCAACTTAATTTTTTCTTTCAAGACACTACAATGCATGTTTTAGAAATGTTTATCAATGATGATCTTACTTACATATTTGCCCTTCTTATTTTATCCCAAAATACTAAGATGGACATTACAAAAAAATTACGAGTCTAGGTCTACAGAATTGTTACTAAATAGGTCTACAAGTTTCACACAGGTAAGTTGTGTTACTTTTATAACCTTTTCCCATAATTAAACAGAAAGAAAACCGTTTTTGAGGAGTAAAACAAATTTTTAAGCTTTAATTACAGATTTTCTTCGCTGTACATAATCTCATAAAACTTATTTAGTGTTTCTCAAACTATCGTACCTATATTTTCTGCTTATCTGTACAGTTCTTAGAGTTTAAAAATAAAGTGTAGACACAGCTATTGTGATGTCAGAATAATTAAGGTTATGTTAGGTACATAAAACATAAGAAACGATGAGTTAAGAAAATAATTTTTTAAATAATATTTTGGTTTTTAAACACCATATTTGAGGCTTAAAATATAGTGTTTAGAAATACTATATTTGAGGCTTCAGATAAAGTGTTTAGAAACGAGGCGGAACGCAGGAATACAGGTTTGGCAGCGGGCAAACTGCCCGCCACCAACCCGCAGTTGCCCGAGAAGTCGAGTGGTGTCGTGTAGTGACTAGCTTGCTAGCTTGTGGCCTACTGTGACCATACTGCTCGTTATCTAGCGTTTGTAAAGCAAAGAATGTGTATTATGGATACTGAAACGTGGTTAAGAATCTGGAAATATTTGTAACCTTCTGTATAAACATTACGTTTATTTGTAAATATTGTAGTTAATTTATCACAGACATCAAGTATGGTGCGCGACAACACAGTACGCTCACTGCAGTCACATTCATTACAATTCTGTTATTTTCGTGAATGTAATAACTATTTCTTATATGTCAATTTACGACCTTGAATTTCAGCAATCGTAAACATAAACACAGATAATAATAATAAATACCTCAATAAACATACAAACAAATAAGTTTTAACATGTCATGTAGGCCTACTCTCACTTTAAAGATCACGAATGTGTGAAATGAGACAAGTTCTTACTTTTGTAAATTTAAACCTGTTATTTAAGTTTCCACAAAACAATGGGAGTTGAATTACTCAAGTGCAATATTGGTATCTACTCGTGGCAGGTCGACCGACAGCATTTTCACGCAGTTGCCTTTCATTTTAGCGCTGCATATTTGAAACGTGCAGGGGGCCGCCCACCGGCATATGACTAGTGACGTCAAACCAATGAGAGAGCGTTCTGCATTCACAGGACAGCGTCCGCGAAAATTACTGTTTTAGTACTAAAATTACATTTGTCAAAACCGATTTTTATGGAACAAACATCACTTATTTTTCCATATGCATATACAAATGTGCTTGTATCATTTTCAACTATATTTGCAAAATGTTCATGTTGCCTATTGCTTCACCATTCTAATTATTACTGCTATCGGTTGGAACAACCTCGAAACAATTTACACCAACCAAAAACAACCATCACCAACAACCGCCTATTGGGGCCATCATCGAAGAAGGTTGAAAGTAGAGCCTAATAGTAAAGCACCGACTAAAAATGAGGTAGACCGCTTATTCATCTTCTGCGCATGTACACAACACTGACCTACCGCAGATCAACACAACTGTCAAAGTCGCATGGTCAACACCGCTGTCTATCATTAATAGGGATAGTTACAAATAATAATTATAACTCACAATTGGACTACAGCCCGGTGGCGAGCTCTCATCTCTCACCTACCTGACCAAAATCCACTTCCATTCCCCTCCTGAACTTTGTAATACCCCTCACAGATACCTATTTCTCTCGCAACACATTCCACTTCCTCACAGAACTCACAAGCAAAGACTGCCTACCCCGCTCCGTTCACCCCTCCGTCTGAAGCTTCTCATGTTGTATCCTCTCCCTCTAAACATCCCCTTACTTCGCTGGCAGCATAACCTTCCCTGCCCTACTGTCTACATTCTACACCTTGTACATCCTGACCAGCCATTCAACTTTCCTCCTGTTCTTCAACGAGCTCCACCCCATATATGTCATCATCACTGATAGCCTATGGTTCACTTCGTCCTCACCATCCTGCCCATATCTTCTCCACCCGCCCTTCACCCATTTTACTGCCCTTCTTAGCACCTTCTCTAGTTCTCGCAACTCCACCTTCACGTACAGATCCCATTCTGCTACCGCATATTCTAACATAAGCCATTCCATTGTGTCATATGTCTTCTTTACCTCATTGCTGACTCCCTTCACAACCCTTCCCAACACACCCAAAGCCCTTCTTCCCTTTGCAACCACCTTCTCTATCTGTTTTTTTCCATCTGAGGTCTCTCTGCAATACAATCCCTAGATACTTATATTCAGCGGTTTCTTCTATCTCTTACTCCTCCCATCTCTACATGTCCCTGCATATAATTTTCTTCCTCCCAAACCTCAGTACCTTAGTTTTTCTTACATTGATCTTCATTTTCTTCTCTAAGTTACTCAAACATATCCTGTCAATGTCTGCCTCCATGTTTTCACCCCCTCCCACCATTGCATACAATACACAATAATCTACAAATAATCTTATTTTTCCCGCAATCCCCAAACCCATGTCATTAGCCATAATGGTAAACAACATATGGGCCAACATGCTTCCCTGTGGCACCCATAACGTAACATCTCCTTCCTCCGATATTGCCTCCCCCAATTTCACCCTATGTCTTCACACACTGAGGAAGCCCCCAATCCATTCCACTACCCATTTGTCCAATATCAGCTCATCCACTTTCTTCATCAAAGTCCAATGGGGCAACTTATCAAATGCCTTCTCAAAATCAATTAATCAGGAATGAACCTACTTCCCCTCATCAACTGACTGCACCAAATACTCTAACAGCTCAGCCTGCTGCATCTCACATGAGTGTCCTTTTCTTAAACCATGTCGTGACTCCTCCAACCAATTCCTCTTGTTCATAACATTGACCACATACTGAACAACCAGCCTCTCCATTACCTTTCTTGTGCTCGATGTGAGACTCACTGGTCTGTAGCTGCCAGGCCTCCCCTTATAATCCCCCTGCTTGTGTACTGGGACCACCAATGCATCCTTCCAACCTTTTGGCATTTTACCCTCTCCTTAAAACGTGCTATACTCCTCCACCGAATATTTAACTAACTCTCTCCCACCAAACTTAAGCAGTGCGTTATCTATCCCGTATGGTCCCACTAACTTACTGCTCTTCAACCCCATTGCTATAACCCATTCCCATACATTTAATTTACTTAACAACCCATAATCCTTTTTAGCCTCCCTATTCCAATCCTCCTTTGCCTCAAACGCTGACTAGTACTGGCCTTTAAGCATCTCCGAATTTTTCTTGGTCATTTGACGCAATCCTACCATCCCTACCTTTCAGCAGAAGTATCCCTTCTCATCTTCTTACCTCCTACACATACCTTAACACTTTCCCCCATTTTTTTCCTTTCCCTTCTTCCACCATCTTCCCTAAGAATATATTCTTCGCCTGCTTAATCATACTTTCAAGCTCCCTTCAAATTTTTTTCGTCAATTCGTTAGCCCTAGTAACCCCTTCATTTCTCCAGTTGGCATGTAATTTTCTACACTTCCTCTTCATTTCTTGAATCTCCTGTCCATAATATGGTGGATATCCCCCAGACCATTATATTTCTTTGGCACAAATGTCTCCAACACAACCTCTTGGCCCCTCACTGTGGGGTAAGTACACACCTGTGAGGGTCCTTGTATTCTCAGGCATTAATCATTAGTTGGGTCTGAGTTAAAGGTAGCTAGCCAACCCCACCCAGGCCTTCCTTAGTAATGGCATTTTACCCGACGTGCGCACATGGTCAATAGTGATGAACGAGTTTGTTCATATCCGAATAATGTTTTTAATGACAAGCACTAATATATAAATAAAATGCTTCTACCAAATTAAATAAAATCAAACTGCTTTACAAATTGGTTAGAGGAAATATGCATATATCTCAACACATTTGTTTACAAATCAGTTTTCAACCTAAAACAACCTAAAATCCAAACCGTGCCGTTTTTGCTAGACGTGTTGGCAGAAAAGCAGTTCAATGTTGGGTCTACAGAGTGAAAAATTTTCGCTCTACGATTGGAACACTGAGATTGGTTGTGCCCAGCCAGCGACATCAGACTACCTCATCTTTAGTCTATAAACAATTGTCCTGCTAAGATATGAAACCAAGTGTTGCTGGGAACATCAGTTCGGTAATTTAAACCAATCTGTAAATGTGGCTAAGGAACAGATTTCTTCTATGAATGTACAGGGAACTAAGGCCTAGCGCAATGTTTTTGTAACGTCTGGCTTATGTGTCCAGTGACAACCAACTATGTCGTTAGTGAAAACTACAGTGAATTTAATCCGGTTATAATATTTTTCTTAACTAAAGGTAACCACTTGAAAAAAACATTAATTTTAGTGTAATGTTTAAATTTTACCTGTAAATAAGAAGAAACATGGTAAGACCTTAATTCCATATTTTTATGCCATAATGTGTATTTCAATATGAATCACCGTGTGTAACAGCACTATTCGGTAATTATCCCGAATATATGCTTTTCCGTAAAAAAAACTTCCCTGAAATGGTATAAATCGACTTTCCTTATCTCACAAAACACAAATTTACAAGGGGCATCACGAAGTTCGTAGTACATACTAGCAATTGTTTTCAGTATGGAGGGCTATGAAGATGAGGTAAACTGAAGTAAAAAACGCAAAATGTATGCACACTCTTATTACCATACAAAAATTATATTATCCCACTTCAAGTGAAAACAATTGCAAAGAAACATTCGTACTTCTGCACAATACTTTGGTTTTAACATGTGCTATGGAAATATTTGTGACGAAACATGCGTAATAGCTCTCATAGATCACAGGTTTTCACACCGTACACAGCATATCCGCATGCTACCAGTATACAACCGTCACATGAAATACGTAGAAATTAAACCAGAAGACCAGAATCATTGCATATTTGATTCCTATCTATGGGAAAAGTTTTGTGTATGATATGCTATATTATATATAGGTTTTCTACTATTTATCCATTCCACATTACAAGCATCCGTTGAATATCAAGACCACCCTTGCAAAATTCATCAGAATTAAATGATATTCCGACATTGCTTGATTACTGTGGGTTATAGCTGTATAACCTTGGCACGTCGATAAGAACATACCCTGTGACTAACATTTTATAAAATAAGGTTTCGTTTCCAGAGGTTCTCAAAATATACATGACTCAGGAAACTGAAAGAAATATATTTGACAAAACTTTAACGTTTTTCATCACATAGGTAATTTTTGAGAATAGGGGCTTTTCAGAAAATAAAAGCAAAAATCATGGATATTGGGTAATTATCCAGACTAGCAGCTTTTCTGTAAAAAAGAACCCCGAAAAGTGGTATATTTCCACTCTACTAATTACGCAGAACACTAATGTACTAGACCCATTAACGTATGACTAATTTCGAAACATGAGCTAACCTAACCTAACAGAACCTAACCCCATGATGATAGAATCGCTATTTTAGATTTTTAAACAAACCTAGGTTTGTAGGATTTAAACTAACCTAGGATTGTGGGGTTTTAAACTAACATAGTATTGTAGGGTTTTTAATTCTCCTTGAATTGTAGTATTTTAAACTAACCTAGAATTGTTGACTAGCCTAGGATTGAATGGTTGAAAACTAACCTTAGATTTTTTGGTTTTAAACTAATTTAGGATCGTAGGGTTTTAAATTAACACAGGATTGTATGGTTTTAATCCAACCTAGGATTGTAGGATGTTAACTTGACTTAGGAATGTAATCTAGTATGGGATGATAGGGTTTTAAAGTAACAGTTAAACACACCGGAAGTACATGAATCAACTCACCTAGGTAGGCGGCGGGTACAATTTCACTGTCCTGGACCCGTTCAACTGTCATGCACCTTACCTCACCCGACAAAAAAAAACCTCGATCTACTAAAACATCCAAGTAACACCCGCCACATAGGCGAATATTACGCACAGAAGCACTCGTTCTTGCACCCTCCAATCTTAAATCACAAGTCTTCGCAAGGTCGGATTCAGAAGTCACAATTTACGACCGCAAAAACACAACCGCACTGTCTCGCTTCTCAACGGCTACTAAAATTCCGTGACGATGACGTCTACATGCCGTAACGATTACTTCTACAAACCCAAAGCCAATAATGTGACGGCACGATACACATTTGATAAGGTTACTAATGCATTACTTCACCAAAAATCATGGCGTCCTCCGTAAACAAAGAGGCGAACTGCTCGTACTTTTAACAGTTCTACATATTTTAACATTATGCCCTCCTTAATATTAACAAGATAAGCTGTTCTATACCCATTAATGCTACTTTTGTTGGTCTAGAACGTTTCCTTCAGAAAAGCCGCTACTCTGGATAATTACCGGAGAGTGGCATATTTACGCTCGAATTATTACACAGAACACGAATTTACTAGGGGAAATAACGTATTACCAATTAAAAAAAAACACAAAGACGATAGTGGGGAGGGCTATGAAGATCAAAGAAATTGAAGTGGTAAAATCACTTTAAATAAATCCACAAAAATTACAAAAACACCTCAATTTAACATTTGTCCACCCAATTTCGTAATATGTGCTCAGCTAACCTAACATAACCTAACCCCACAATGAGCGAATCACTATTTTAAATTTTTAATCTAATCTACGATCATTGGGTATTAATCTATCCTAGGATCATTGATCATTGGGCTTTAATTAAACTTTGGATTGTAGGGTGGGTAATTATTCAGAAAAGTCCCTATTCTGAATAAGTACCAGCCCTTGTTCTGTATAATTATTTGGCCCAACACAACTGATGTGGATAATCATAGAGGCTCTGGCCTTGTTCTAAACAGTCAGCAGACCTCTTCAGAAATACAGATTTAGCCGTCACCACGCAACACCAACAGTACAAGTGGACCTCTTCCATCTTCTAGCTATGGATTGTGCTAGTTCTGGAATCCAACCAATGTGCAAATATTATAACACAAGGCTTTATTGGGATAAGTCATTTGGTGCAGAAATGGTGCAGGAAGCCATGGCTACAATCTGTAACGTGTACTTTGTAACTTGTGGAACAGGGACCTAAAGTCTGGAGTTTATTCTTGGCTACCAAATGTTCAAAATGTGTTGAAAAATCTTGGCATAACACAACTCCCATAATACTTTTAAAATGTTCATTTGTGAACTGAGGTGTTGGTTTGGATTTATTCAACTTTAAAGGAAAGAAAACTGTTCACAAATATAATTTTAAAATTTCCATCAGACTGACTGCCTATTTCTTGTTGTACACACATGACAAAATAGCTAACTCGCATGCCATTTTCACATTTAACGGATAAGCATACTGAATGCAGGTTGTATTTCCAGTTGTTTCCCTATAATAGCTGGGGCAACTCAGACATGAGCGAGGGCTGCAAGTTTTTAGGAGCCTCGTATACTTCTATGCTTTCTGAGCACGTGTTTTCAATAGCCGGTTACAAGAAAGAAGTTACAGTGTGATTGATTTTGAAATGTTTTCCTTCCATATCAGCTCTCGCCTAGTGATTGAGAGATAAATAACACTTAAAACATTTTAAAAGTGGAATTTATTCTAAACTGAAGAATTCCAGTTTATCTGCATTATTTAAGTGGTCTGGCATCTAGCAAATGATAAACTTGCTTTCACCATGTAATTGGTAGAATTTGAAAATTGTAGTATCAAATAAAATTTACAAAGGTTTATAAGCTGGTGTTGGTACTCGACCATCAGCTTAGTTAAACTTGTTAGCATTCTACGGAAACTCTTGTATACTTGTATACTAAAGTACTGAGTGAGGTGGGAAAACTGTTTTCCGACCGCTGCTCCAATAGGAGCCTCTGGTTGAGCGTAATTGGCGTAGGAATGGCAGTCTGGAATGTGTCTTTATTCTGTCATCAGTGTCTATCTCGCAAAAGACAGTCCAGCTACGAGCAGGAAGTTAATATTGTTTGTTAACAGGACTAGTAATTGAAGTGCTTGAACATTTATTTCTACTACCATTGTCTTTAAGCAGAGAGTATGTTCTCATGCTAACGAATGTAAAGTTAGACAAAGCTGTGTATGTTACTGACGAATGTCATAGTTGCCAGTTACCCAAACAAGCTTACATAAACATATGTAGATACGTGAAGACGGGGAATGTGAACTAATATAGAGGAGAGGAGTAGCTTAAATAATAGTCTCTCGTCGAAGAAGTGTGTGTTCGGGTTTTCACAACTATACAGTGCAAATACATCTAACATTAAGACTTCAGTTTATGAATCATAGCAGTAATTCATTGTAAGAGGGCAAGAGCAGTCAGAAATTGAGGCTGCGTTAAGATGATGCCAGCCTTTTGCACACCAAAACAATTCACGCACACTCTCAGCCATTCTTGTGTTAGCAGTTAGCATCACGCCGAAGACAAGGCAACAACCTGTGTTTCACAAACAGCCATGACTGTATTGGGAACTGTGGTGCCTACTTCTCAACTGACGTGTGTATCGTTAAGTGAAAAGTAATGTATTAATAAAGTCTATAATTATTGAGAGTACTTCATCTCTGTCTGTGTTCTATCGTGTTTCTAGCACAATTGTGGAGATTACCTGCAGTGGATCTCAGCATCACACACACGTCATGTGACCTGCACATGATACAGACCGACCAATCAGGAACACATTCAGCTCCCATTGGTGGTTGTGTTCGGTACTTATATCCTACGCAGGTCATCGACATTCTTGACGCCTCATCGTCAGTATGGTCTACATGTGTTTGTTGTTTCAGTGCAGTGCGTCAGCTGGGTTCGGCTGTGTGTAGGTACTGTGTTCCTGTCTTCACTCAGTGCGGTTATTGTTCCAGACAATGAATGAAGTCGCAGTGAAGCAGGAGCCGTGCGACATAACATTCCCAAGGATCAAGGATGAGTCGGACGAACCCATGGTAAGTGCTGTTTTAAGGAACTTCTGGTCGCTTTTACAGATGCACCTGCTTGTAGTGTAATGCGACCTCGTGACAAGGTCGGGAACACTACAAAGCGTTCATCTGCAGTGCAATGAGACGGCACACAAAAGAAGGTGGGGATCAAAATTCTCATCCTTGTAAACAGTAGCTCTCCAAGTAAATAGAGAGGAAAAAAATAAGATTGAGAATGTGTTGTTCTAGTCCAACCTTTACAAAATAGAATAATTATACTTGTTAAGAAAAATAAATTTAGGAGCAGATATAACAATCAAAATTGCCCCTATTTTTTGTCACATGATTGGTTGGTCAGTGCATAATTTCCCTTATGTTAATTAGAAACGGGAATGATAAGGTTGGTTAATATATATATATATGTTAAATAGCATTAACATGAATGACTGGCCAAAAGAAAAAAATTAAAAGCCCTTAAATAAAGTTTCTTTCAAAAAACAAATCTATATATTTTCTTGATACATATTACAAATATATTATAGAGAGTATTGCACAAGCATAATAAAGTGAGTATTATTGTTTAGATTTTTTTAAACACCAACTTTTTATAGCATATTAAATATATTAATGGTACCCTTACAAATTTTCAAGAAAAATTTCCTTCTTTAGTAAAAATATTATAGATATATTATTATTTAGTTTTTTCCTTGTAACAAAATTGAGAATTTCAGGTGGCAGAAGAACAATATCCAGACATGCATGCAATGTAGTATAGCCGCAAAGTCCTTCGGGGTATAGAAGAAAAAAATTAAAGAGATTGTTTTCCTGAAGTTATAATGCCGCTGAGCGATAATCACAAAACGTACGAAGGTGCGAACGCCATCCCGAGAAAAGGGCACTCAGATTTGCTCATGAAGGCATCAGACAGTTAGGTAGCTCAGGCCAAGTGGGTACCAGACTGGAACCACTACACTAGATATTCAATACAAAAATGTGTGGTGCCCAAACAGAAAAAAATATAATCACCAAAGTGCAAAACCAATTTGTCTTTGCCAAAACACTTTCCCAAAATGGCGAAAAGACTAATTAATCTTGCAATGAAGGAGATATAANAACCAATTTGTCTTTGCCAAAACACTTTCCCAAAATGGCGAAAAGACTAATTAATCTTGCAATGAAGGAGATATAATTTTTTTTGGTAGTAATGAGGCTAACTGCAAAGCCCACGGCCATAAACAAAAATAGGTGAAAGACAAATAAAGGATAATATTCACAGAAATAACGAACAAGGAGCAAAACCAGAAGGGATCACAAAAACTTTTCTTCTCGGTAGAGACGCATAAACCATGGAGGGAAAGAAAGGCCATGGAACAAGGGATAGCAAGGTAGGAGAGGGTCGGTTACCTAAGACATNAACCAATTTGTCTTTGCCAAAACACTTTCCCAAAATGGCGAAAAGACTAATTAATCTTGCAATGAAGGAGATATAAATTTTTTTGGTAGTAATGAGGCTAACTGCAAAGCCCACGACCATAAACAAAAATAGGTGAAAGACAAATAAAGGATAATATTCACAGAAATAACGAACAAGGAGCAAAACCAGAAGGGATCACAAAAACTTTTCTTCTCGGTAGAGACCCATAAACCATGGAGGGAAAGAAAGGCCATGGAACAAGGGATAGCAAGGTAGGAGAGGGTCGGTTACCTAAGACATNCCATAAACCATGGAGGGAAAGAAAGGCCATGGAACAAGGGATAGCAAGGTAGGAGAGGGTCGGTTACCTAAGACATCTAACAGGACACAAAACTCTCAAAATCGGATAATAATATCGTGCTAAGTAAACACCGAGCGAGAACGTCACGAACTACCCGAGGGTCATGATAAAGTACCGAAGGGTAAGAGACAGGAAGCCACACACGAAGTGGTTGAAGGGCAGCATACAATTATTTTCGATTGCCGCTAGTGCAACATTGTAAAAATGAATCCAATGTTTACCTTGCAACATCTATAAAGGTCGGACAAGGACATAAGGAAAGATTCCATATGCAAGGTTATAATGCGAGTAGAATAGAAAGCACCAAGGGTAGGTATGAGGCAAACGTTCTCTATAGTCTCCAATTTGTTCACCAAAAAGAGTGGCAGTGGCCCAGCAATCGTATAATAGAGACATAAAAATAACGAAGAGCAAAAAAGCTAGAACCCCAACGATAATGGGCGAGAACCTTTGGGACATTTAGTAATAGTGTAATCAACATGGATAGTCCATTCACCACGAGCCTCTAAAAAGATACCCACATACTGTACCTTTGTCGCACCACAGGGAAGAAGAGAACCTCTGAAGACTGGAGAAGGTAGCGGCGACGGGGACAGTTTACGCTTGAAATACAGGCTGAGACTCTTATCCACAGAAAGATTAAAATNTTACGCTTGAAATACAGGCTGAGACTCTTATCCACAGAAAGATTAAAATCATGGTCATCCCACCAAAGTGATAAAGTATCAAGGGCCGTAGTCAAGGAAGTACAATACATTCAACCCAAAGCACAATGTCATAAGCATAATGTAAAGAACGAACGTGGGAGCCCAGGTGAAATATGATGTCTTGAGTATATAAGATAAACAGCAAGGGACTAACAGTACTACCTCGAACCAAACCATTGACACCTGACGAACAAATTCTGCTCCATTAGGAACTCTAGGCATATAACGGTGGATGCTAAACAAAGACTGTATACATTGTATGAGGGTATATGGTAAACCGAGTTTAGACATTTTACTATAAAAGTGTTTAAGACTGGCATTATCAAAAGCCAATTCGAAGTCTAAAAACACGGTACCCAATACATCCAGAGAGTGTAAGCGTCCCGAATACGTGAAAACAATACAGCAACAGCATACAGGGTACTAATACCAGAACGAAAACCAAATTGTCCTGGACGAAGTAAACATGGATTGGATATTCTAACCACTAAGTAAGCCTGTGTTTGACCAATATCTCAAAACGTTTCGCCAAACAAGAACACAGTGTAATGGACGGTAAGACTGCTCATAGAGGAGATTTACCTGGTTTTAAAATCGGGACTATTTAGGAGACATAGCAATATTGTTAAACAAAGCGACCACATGCTTGAAGTAAAATGCAGAGATTAAGAGTGAGATAATAGCAAACGTGAATATTTATGTATACATGCCATGGACTGTTTAATACGACCTTTCGTAATATAGAAGTGACTGTAAGGACATACACCAATTACAACTGACAAAATATTAGAAATACATTTTACAAAAATAAACACGAGTCGTGCAATTTCATGGAATTATTAAGAAACATCAAACATTTTAAGCACATTAATTAAGCAAAACACATAATCTAGAATTATGACAATGTCAAAATGACAGATTTAACAAAACATAACTTAACTGAAGATTGATTAGATAACTATGGTTCACTTTATGTTTTAATTGAGACAAAAACCTATATAAACCAGGCCAGACTAGGGCATATTGCAGCAAACCAACTCTGAGAATTTTCTCCAAGATTAAGTATAAAACATACCAAACTAAAATTATAAAACAAATACCAACAACAATGGCACAGTAGATAAGGTGTTCTGTCTCCCTAAACTTTTTAAGAAGAATATAGGTAAATAAAAAAATTCATTTTTTGTAGTGAGAAAGTATAACGTGGATAAAGAATTGTCCTTCCTTTACAAATAAAACACCGTTAATTTTTGAGCAAAATTACTGGAACATCCCTTTTTACACAATGTGATAGTTCAGTGCTTCTTTTCTGTGGTGTATATCTAAGTAGTAATTCTTTAAAGTGCTACAAGTTTTGTGCGACGGTGGCGTCGCCGCGTGCATCATATTTGTATTCGCTCCTCTGTAAGGCGGCCTGCTCCTTGGCCGACTCAGTTCCCCTCCTGCTTTCTCTTCTCATTTCCCTCCCTTTATTACCCCTCCTTGTATAAATCCTTTATATAAATACAAGGGGCTAGTTTATACAAGTCGTTACATGCCTTGTGCAGCATTCGTTCTACGCCTCATTCTATGCCTGTGAAGATCGTCAGGTTTACGCCTGCCAGAGCTAATTTCAATAGTAATATTGAGCTTAAGTGATCAGTTTACCCATCCTTGGACGAGGTTGCTATGAGACGCCGTTTAAATAACGTAATTGGATAGGCGGTTGATTATGCTGGGGCTTGTAAAACAGTGAATCATGGTAGCAGCTTTTCATTTGTGGGTCAGTTTAGTGATTTTGAAATAATTATGTAGCATTGTATTGTCTGTCTTGGGCTTTGCAGCGAGTTAGATTATCCTAAATTGTGGTTATGGATGCCTGCCTAAATTGTAGTTTCGGCCTAACTAATTTCTTGCTTCGGTGTATAGTTCCAGTTGCTTTCACGTGTTTCTGTATAGTTTTTTATCTGCTGCCCAATGATTTACTTAAAGTTTAACTGTCGCTACTGTGCTACTACAACTTAAGTGATGGGTATAGTCTGTTGAAGTGTTCCAATTGTGGTCCTCGATTATTTTATTTTATGGAGTTATGTTTAAGTTCTACGGACTGCCTTCGTCGATTCATTATTTTAACGATATGTTTTATTTCAGATATGAAATTGTATTTTTACATAAAAGAGGCTTTACTAGGCATGAAACTCTGCCCTCCTATAATCAAATTGCTTCTCTAAATACCTTAAAATTATCTAGTCTTCAATGTAACTATTTGTATTTTAGAAACGTTTTAATGTTACTCTGTTCTTTTTTCAATTAAATATTTATTGTTTAATATGGTTTTACGTAATACTTTTGAATAAACAATAGCACAGTAATTTATTCTTATGTGTGCGTTTTTGAAGTTTTTTTAGTCAACGGAATTACTTTTTGATATTTTGTAACGTTTTACACTACTTGGAGTGTTTGCCAGTTAAATATTTGTTGTACTTTTGAGCTATGCAATACTTCTGAGAGAGCAATTCAATCTATTTTTATGAATATTTTAACCTATATTTTTGCTTTGTAAGACAAGTTATTAATGCTTTACCTTCAACATATTTCTCCACTGACTTCCTTAGAACATGTCCATTGTTTGCAATTTTTTATTTCCTTACATAAATTAGCCAGTTTGTATTTGAGTTCAGAGGACAGTTGGTTAGAAGCCATTGCCATCAAGTGTGAAGGATTTGTATTACAGTTACTCTGTGAAAAGATTATGTTCTTAGAAGGTGGTACCTTTTTGAGATTTAAACGTTGCGTGATTCAGGTTCTGTTCCCCCGCGCGTCAAGCGCCAGTGCGAATGTGACATAATATTTAGATTTCAAAGGTCGGGTTAACCAATGTGAGTTTGCAGATTCTATATGTGCATTTCATGATGCCTTGTGTCTGTAAATGAGCGAAACAGAATTAGTCGGTGTCATCGTTAACAATTTGATCCCCCCCTCACCCTTCAATGTGCATGCGCAATGCACACTCATTTCCACACCACATAATTTTCGCGAGCTGCGCCAGCTGGCAGTCGAGGTTCAAGGTCACCTTGTGGCTTGCAGTGAATATCGTGTTTGTTTCCCCCTTCTGTGTGAGCCGACTGGGACGGCAACTCCATATACAGGACGCCGAGCCATAAATTGTCATCTCAGCAGGTGTTCAATGTTAGAGAGGAAATGTTTTCGTTGCTGCGAGTTCGGGCACCAGCATAGTTCCTGCCAAAAGATGAGAATCTAAATGAGACTGGAAATGGGCGTCAGGATCACTTGTGGAGAGAAAAATATTTCAGCCTTGGTTGACACCGGTGCTACCCATTGTGTTATGACATATGAGTGATTCGTTTTTAAATAAACTGCTTGATCCCAATATCATTTCCAAGGGGCGTGCCAGTTGTATTTCAGAGAAACGCAGTCGTATCGCTAAAGGCGACATCGTTAAGTGTAACGTAGTGGTGAATCTACACTTTAAAATAGGTAGATTTTCTTGGACGTTTCAATTTTGCGTTCTTTCTAATCTGTCCCACAACATAATTTAGACCTAGAAGTTTTGGGTAAAACTAAGGCGTCAGTTAAACTCGACAAGTTTTATTTGTCATTTGGGTTCGCTCCGAACATCAGGATGGGATCGTAAGTCGACGAATTTCCGGAGACATTTTTTCCTTGGATGGCACTAGTTCTGCCAATTAATTTATTATGCATTTAATCAATTGAGGGACGAATTTAACGACGTCATCTCTCCATGCATAGGAAAGTGTGATGTTCTCCCTTACATGTTTTCGTTGACAGACGACATCCCGGTCCAGTACCGTCATTTTAAATGCCCCCCTCCCAAGCTCCAAGTATTCCAAGAAATCATTCAGAAACTGTTAGAAGCAGGTGTGATGGTCCTTTCTTCCTCGAATTATTGTTCGCCGGGATTCTTGGTGCGTAAAAAAATTATAGTGACAAATACCGATTGGTGGTCAACCATTTCCTGGTAAATAAAAATATTCATAAGGATCCTTTTCCCTCGCCAACCATTGATTGCACCATTCAGCACTTCGGTAATGCCCGTGTGTTTTCCATCTTAGATTTTATTAACAGTTTCCATCAGTGTTTACTTGATTCCTCACATAGGAAATACACAGCCTTCAGTACACCTTGGAGCCAATACGAGTTTACTCGTAATCCTATGGGCTCCAATTTTTGTTGTCAAGTTTTGTCACATGTGTTGGATTTTGTCTTGTCGAAATTTAAGTCCAAATTTTATTTAAGTGTATTGATGACGCGGTTTATAGTGATGGCCTTGCGACGCATTTGTCTCATCTCCGCCAGGTTTTCCTTAAAATGCGAGAAGTAGGTCTGACTTTGAAACCAGAAAAGTCACCTTATGATACGATAAGGTGAAGTTTTTGGGATATTCACTCTGTGAGAGTCGTTTTATGATCGACCCCGACTGTATGGCACTCATATTGAATTTCCCTCGTCCGAAAACTCTGACGGGAGTACAGAAATTTCGTGTCATTTTTGGTTATTACTCCAGGTTTATTGACCATTTTTCTGAAATAGCAGGACCTCTTAATTATTTAAAAAAGAAAATAGTAGAATTTCAGTGAGGTCGGGAGCAGGAGTCGGCATATTCTCTTCTTAAAGAAAGGCTAGTTTCTTCTTCCGGATTGTTCGCGCCATTTTATAGTCAAAGTGGTTGCCTCTTCTCTGGCATTAGGGGCAGTCCTAAGCCAGCCGTCTGAGTGGGGTTTGGGGCCTGTCGCCTTTGCCAGCCGCAGTTTGATGAGCGTAGGCTTCGCATTTATGAAAATGAAACCTTAGCATGTATATTCGGACTTGAGAAGTTCGCCTTGAACATAACCATGATGAATGCGACCTGTATACTGACAATCAAGCCTTGAGTTGCGTTCTCAACCATCCCCAACAGTTGGGTAAATTGGGTCGCTGGGTGCCTTTCTCATTTTAGATGTAAGGTACATAATGTTCGAGGCTCTGATAATCAGGTGGCCAATGCTTTATCGAGAATGTATGACCTGGCAGATTTCGATTTGGACGAGTTGGCAGCTCCTGATGCATCCCTCAACATCATTCAGGGTTTACCCGAATTTTTTGTTAAGCTGTGTCAGGCCCAGGGTGATAACGTTTTCTGTATTCAGGTACTAAGTGACCTGATTAATGGTGTCGCACTTCAGTATGTGTTGGATAACTGAATATTGCATTTCACTGGAAAAGTGGCCGTGCACATTACATTGTAGTTCCTGTTTCATTGAGACCTATGGTAGGTTACTACTTTTACGATTCCGTGTTTGGAGGGCACTTAGGGGTCAGCAAGACTTTCAACAAAATTACTGTTCATTTTGTCCGTCCTACACGTAAAGGGACGTGTCAGATTTTGTGCGTTTGTGCGATCTGTGTCAGAAGTGTAAGCAGGCTCAATGTGCCATTGTTGAGCAGGCGGTCATGCAGATTTCCCAGGCTCCCTGGAGCACGGTCCTCTTAGATATTTTTGGTTCTTTAATTAGATCTAAGAAGGGTAATATTTGGATTTAAATTTTGTTGGACATTTATACAAAATATGTTATCTAGTTGCTATTGAGAAAATTGAAAGTGTCATCTATTGTTAAGGCTCTTACTATCAGGTGTGGAAGGTTTTCAGTACCCCTGTTGAAATAACTACCGATAACACCAAGTATTTCACTTCAAATATATTTTAAAATATGTGTTTTTGCTTGGAAACCAAGCGTTTCACCTCCAGTCCGTATTACCTGAAGGGTAACCAAGTTAAACAATCCAATAAGAATATTAAGTCTTGTTTGACCCTGTTTTATAATCAGGATCATACCTTGTGGGACAAGGATTTGGATTTCACAAATGTGGGATTAAATAGTGCTTTGCATGATTCCACGGGAGTTCCACCCTCTATCCCATTCTTTGGTCGCCCTTTCAGTCATTCCTTGTTAAATATATGGAACATCCCCTTTCCCCTTTTCATCCGCCCCTTGGTGATGCTGACCGAGATGGTTTGATTGAGGAGGTTCATCGCAGGCTCAGGGCAGCAAAGCTAGAGGTCACTGCCAAGATGGACCAGGGCAGGGTTCCCATTTACTATAAGTTAAGAGACCTTGTTCTTTGCAAAAATTATGTACTGGTAGATATGGGAAGCAATGTTACAGGGAAGCTGATACGGACATTTTAAGGGCCTTTCAGAATAAATAAATGTCTAGCACAAAATACAGTAAGCCTTTTATCGCCCCACTCCAACCTGTTATTTCGCAAAGAACATGTCTCACAGTTAAACCCTTATGTACAACGATAGTATTAGGTTATTGCTCATGTCTGAATCTGCAGCCTTGATGTCTTGTTGAGCTATGTTCTTGACACTTGTTTCCTTTATACTTTTCCCGTCTAATTTGGCTGTTTTGTTTTTCCCCTTTCTAATCCCTTGTTATTTCTGCTTTATTGCCTCCTTTCTCTGAGTCGAGCCGAGCTCACCCTATCGCCGCTGTTGAGTGCCAAGATGAGGAGTGAGAGACGTCTGCTGGGACTGTACGTGGTCAACCTGGTTCTCCACCTGCAACGCCCCAGCTGCTGTTGTCATGTGTACCTGATGCTTGAGAAGAGACCGCTCTGATGGCGCTGAGTGGATTCCACTTGCCTGCCCACCGTCCCCGGGGACATATTCAACATTTGGTCAACTAAACCTCAACATGGGGCTGATCACTCCGTTTGTTTGTAATCATAGAAACTTTAAATGTAATTTTCAATGCGTATTAAGGAACTCTCGCCTACTTTACAACTATTATACTGTTTTACTACTCTTAAATAACTTCCACGTGCCTATGCACTTTCCCTCTTCAGTGTTTGCGTTTGCTGAGTCAAGATTTTCAGAGACTGTCGGCAGAGCACTGGTTTAGGGACGAGGGTTTCGACAGTGGTGGCGGCGCGCATCTTTTTGGATTCGCTTCTCTGTAAGGCGGCCTGCTCCTTGGCTCACTATATTTCCCTCCTGTTTACTCACCTCATTTCTCTCCCTTGATTACCCCTCCTTGTATATCAGCATTTTTTTTAAATACAGGGGCTAGTTTATATAAGTGGTTACACACCTTGTGCAGCGATCATTCTACGCCTGTGAAGAAATTTGCTGGGATGACGCCTGCTAGATCTAATTTTAATTGCAATATTGAGCTTAAGTGGTCAGTTTATCCATCCTTGGACGAGGTTGCTATGAGACGCTGATTAAATAATGTAGTTGAATGGGCAGTTGATTATGCTGGGGCTTGAAAAATGTTGAGTCGTGGTAGCAGATTTTCATTTGTATTGCTTAAATAACAAGAAGTTATTGATAACTAATGAGCTTATATTGCTTTACATTTGGCGGGCAAATAAATTTTAGTGAAGTTCTTGATTAGATGTTAGGTAGTCGTCGACGTCTCATTGACAGCAATATTTTTAGAGCTGAAACCATAAACATGCGAGACAGTACAAAGACAATTAAAATACACGAGTGACTTAAATGGGATTCGAATTCAGAAAAACTCTAAAAATTAAGCTAACTTGCAATAACCTGCATCATGGAGGTAGGATTACATGTTTTCGACAATGTAACATACAAAACTAAAATTGCTATGTGGCCGCCATTTTGAAAATAAGTGTCTGAAATGCTAGAAACATATCAGTTACCATTACCTACCGCAGTACTACTTGTTTGCCATATTTGGTAGGTATCGGCCAATTGTTTCCAGAGATATTACAAAAATGTTATTTACTTGAGTGGCACTATCTTACAAAATGGACGACAAAAGGTTTTCTATGTAGACACATTTAATGTTTGTTATATATACACTCATCATACAAAGTTAAGTTGGGTTTGAATAAATGATTTTGAAGATATGGCATACTATGCTAAAATAGCTATATGGCTGCCATTTTGAATATAGGTGACTGACATACTTAAAACATATTTAAACATATCTGTGGCAGTACTACTTGACTGCCACATTTGGTAAGAATCTGTCAATTGTTTCCTGGGAAACTACACAAAAACTTGATTAATTAATGCAGCACTATCTCACAAAATGGCAAGCAAACGTGGTTGTTTTGGGCTTATTTGATGCTTGTAATACATACCATCAGCGTACAAAATTTGGTTAAAATTGGTCAAATGGTATGGTAGTAATACCAAATAAACCTAAAGTATTTTTATTGCCGCCATTTTGAAAATAAGTATGTAATAAAATTTAATTACTTACATATACCTTGCCAGTCATAGTATTACTTAAATGCTAAGTTTCGCGAAAATAGTTTGAGTAGTTTTAGAGATATAATGTAAAAGCTTAATTTTTTCATGTAGCCCTATCTTCTAGAATGGACTACCCACAATAATATACACCTCTTAATTTATTCTCATAACTTGCTCTTTTAGCATACAAAATGTATTTAAAATTGGTTTAATAGTTTCTGATATATGACAAATTACCCTAAATATTAAAATGGCTGCCATTTTGAAAAAAGGTGACTAACATGGTCAAATACTATAAGTCGGGTGGCACTACTTTGTACTATATTTGTACCAAGATTGGTGAAATTCAGTTCATGCATTCAAAAATTGAAGGCGGAGACACACACAGACAGGAAAGTGATCTCATAAGCCTTTCTTTACTTCGGAAAGTGGGCTAAAATGACGAGACCTTACCTCCAATACCTGCCAATGTACCAAAAAATATTTTGTCTCACCTTTTTACATGAATACTATGAAAACAAGGTCACTTCAGATATAAAATACATCGTCGTTGTCTAAACTCCACTCATATATTTACAAACAGTCTGTAAACTAAGACAACATTGGTAATTCTGCTGTGAATGATTGACTATCAATAAATCGAAGTAGCAGAAAATCAGGTTTGACTAGTAAACAGATATAATATACTGCGCCACATTTTCATTGCCCTGTTTTGTTGTAGATGTTGGCTGCATTCCATTTATGTTGATGATGTAATGTATAACAGTAATATAGAATTTTTTTCACATGGTAAAATAGATTTGAGACGAATTCGTCTCTTTAAGGTTGATTTATCCCTGAACTTAGCTGGACACTGTGCACATGTAAATGGCTTCTCTCCAGTGTGTGTCTTCTCAGATGTGATTTCTCATTAAACTGGGTGGTACATACTGCACATGAAAAACATCTTTCACTAGTATGTGCATGTTCGTGAATGTTCTTGGTGTTTCCAGTTGACCCTGCTGCTTGAAGTTTATGACACAACACAGTTCTGTCACATTCTTCAGGCAAATCCAACTTGAACTGTAAACTTGTCTGTAATTCTTCCATCTTGAATCTTTATCCAATTTCTTGTGTACTTTGCTCAATATTTTTTCCCTCTGGCACAGTAAAGTGTCCTTGTAGCTCCTATAAAAATAAATCCACACACACATATATATAACGATATATACGTACATCTGTTTTAAAGAATGGGTATAAAACAACTCAAGAGTGGCATAGGCTGTACATAAACACTGGAAGTTTTAGATACAACACTGAATACCTGAAGTAAAGACAGATAACCTGATTAATAAATGTAAGCATTAGGAACACAGGGACTGTACTGATTAAAAAGAGCAGATATATCATTAAAAAACTAAGTACCAATACAATTAACATAAATTTATTATAGGGCTGGGTCGATCACTAAAATTGACCGTCATTTCGATGCTGATCACTAGGTGCCTATCTTGCCTATCATGTAATGCTTTGTAAATAATGTGCACCTCAAAAGCAAAAACTACTTAAATAGATAATAGTTACTATCTCTATGGGTAGTTTATAAAATATTGAACAATGGGTTACTTAATTTACACAATATTTATTAACTGGTTACATTTAACCCTGTAAAAACATGTTTTTATCAGTTTCAATAAACACACAAATAAAATCAGTTACTAAGAACGTCACTGTCCAGTCACTTCTGTGTGACATTTCAGATTCCTATATAAAAACACCAACATTTTTAGTTTCTCAGGGTGTAAAGAGCTTCTGTTGTTGCCACTGACTAAATAATATTTCTGATAGAACAGATGCAGCTGGAGGTGGCAAGTATTTCTGAGCTACTTTTTTCAAACTGGTGAAAGGAGCTGATTTCCAGTACTGAGGTGGATTACAGTCTGTAGGTAACAAAGGTTCTGCTAAGTACCTGTCTAGTTCTTTGGAAGGGGCGACTAGTGAAAGGGGCTTTGTTGCTGTTGTTTTGCCCTCAATAAGCTCAGTGTAGATATTTGACAAAAGTTCAGATGCACGAGGTGAAATCTTTGGAATTTAGGGACTAGGAACTTCACATACTTCAACTGATGAACTTGCAATTGTGTACAACAAACTGTTTCATGGCTTCACTTTATTCCGATGAATTGACAACAATAGTTTTAAATTTTGCATCTAAAATAGTTGCAAAAGCTAATGATTCATTATTTTCAATATTCTGGAAGTAGATATTCAACTTGTGCATTATGTTCTTATTGCATTCTGGAACCTCACTGCTGTTTTTCAAGTCAAGCCTGACTCTTTTACCTATGGGAATTACTTCAGACAAAGTTGTGTTACTGTTGCTCACTAACAAGGAAATACAGTGAAAAATGTCTACCAGCGAAATCACTTTTTCTGTTGAGTGCCCAGTCACTAGTAGAGAGATCGGTGGTGAGTTTCAGCTCAGGCAACAAGAACGTCATGTTTTCCTCTGACTGTAGATGCGATCCAGCATGTGGTACGTGTTGTCCCACCGGGTTGGTTCGTCCTGTGTCAAGAGTTGTTTTGGTAGTTAATTTACCTCTTAATTCAAGAAACTTTTTGTTGGCAACCAATGAGTGTTTGAAATGTCACACAACCCTCCTTGATCGAGCACACATATCGTTAATCACTCTCAAGTTAAAATATAAAATTGTTCAGCACAAGCTGCATTGTGTGAGCAGTGCAGGGAACTCTGAGCTACAAGTAGGTCAGTAACCAGAGTCAGGTTTCTGGCATTATCAGTCTCAATACAGTGAAGTTTTTCTGAACTTATGCCCCATGTTTCAATGGTTTCCAACAAAAATCCACTCAGATTTGCAGCTGTATGTTGTGTGCACATGAAGGGAACAACTTCAAGTTTAAGTTCCTTCCTTCTACATTCATTTGAAATAAAATAAGCTGTTAAGGACATATAATCTTGATAAAATGTCAACTGTGAAAGTTACAATTTATAACTCACAATTTTTGTACAACATTCGCTGTCGCAGTTCTTTGTACAATTCAAGAACAAGTTTCCATGAAAATGTTGTTCTGCCCAGGTTTTTATAACATGGTTCGCAGTAAGTTACCAAGTTCCTAAAAAAAAAAAACAAAAAAAAAAAAAGGTAAAACTCTAAGCAAATATATGGTATACTACACGTTTTCAAAACATTAAGTACTTTATGCAGTTGCTTATTTTAGGCAGATTTAAGTAAGCAATTAGGGCTGACTACACAAACACTATAGTAGCAAAAAGGAAACCTTTGATGATGTGCAGTGGCACATACATGCTGTTACCACGGCTGAGAGCTACACTGACCTCTCTCTTCTACAATACTAAATGACTGCTAATACTGACACATCATCTCTGTAATAAGAAGTGTAATTATTACANGTCGTGTAATTATTACTGCCCGTGGATGACTATGATTAAGTTCAAATTTACTCTCGAGCATGGTTGTTATCATTTCCTGCTTTGTTGAAGATGCAACTGCAGGGACTGAACTACTGCCAGTATCACTTCCGCCCGACCTTGTAGTTGTTTTATTTACTTCATTTTTGTGGAAAGAATTTAGATGTATAGACAAATTTGTGGTGGTAAATAAACAACTATCAAGACCTCCACATGATACAATTGCACCACAAAACAAATATGTTGCTTTTGCATTATCTGTATTCAGAATAGAAAAATATTTCTGCACAAAGATTGATTTCTTCGCCATTTTCATTTCTAACACCTCACTTCCTTAAAAAATTGATGGCACAGAAAAAATTCTAATAAGTTATAACCTCTACTATTGACAGCGACAGAAACATTGACAGATGTGAAGCGGAACAACTCGGAAATGTACAGATAATGGTACATAAATGTCAATACTATCGTAACACATTCTAAATTGTGGTACAATTGTACATTATTTCATGAAAGTTATCCAGGTGTGTCACATTAATTTATTATAATTCACAACTGAAGCTAAAAATCAAAGTTTTCAATGGCCAGAAGTAAATAGTTGCGTTTCTGCCAGGGCAAGCAGAAATTTTAAAATAATATTTTCAACCACCACAATTAATATAAACATGAGTTTTATTTTTTTTTTGCAACGTAAAAAAAAAAGGCATGTTCAAATTTTTTGTGTCGAACTTCGCCAAAATTCATGGTAAAACGTCATACTAAAAATTTTCCAGACAACATTCACTGGAAATAAATTTGAAATTTTTGTATTATAGTTTAAACATCTTTACAATGTATAAATACGGAGGGAAAAAATGACTGCCACGTCTTGTTTCTTGTAATCTCTGTGGTGCAGCGCTGATGGCAATTGTTTACAATATGGCACACAGAGCCAGCATCTACTCACAGTTCGTGTTGATGGTGTTAAATGTACATTTCCGGAGGTCTTCATGTTACAAATTTCAGCAGGAATATTACATTCTTTGACCTGATATATGTCATTTAGGTACGGATGGACAGATACCGATACCGATGAATCGGCAATAAACCCAATATCTGCCTCTGTTACAATCGGCCAAGGTCCAACCAAATCATTTCATCAACCCAAATAATTTAATTATCATGAAAATTACCAAACTTTGTTATCTTACGGGACATGTTTTCACATTTCAAAAACAAGTTTTCTTTGCAACCAAACAACCATTTCCCTAATTTTTTTTTTAACTTTTAGTAAAAGACACGTGATTTGAAAATACTTAACGGGTATAGATATGGCTGGTTTAGGCGATGCTACACATTAAACTCTATATAAGCCGTAACTGCTGAAATTTGTAAAATTAAATGTAAATAAACTAAAAAAGTGGTATCTAATTTTGAGATAATTAAAATTCATATGTACAAATAAAATTTTTTATTGTTCCACGTTTTCTATCAGATAAATGTCAACGAACAATTGTGAAGGAAATACAACCATTTATCGATCTGTCGCTCGCAGTACGACACACTATACGATCAAGAAAACGTGTTGGATCGAATAGCAAAGATCCTTTGCTTATTGACTGGAATTAATTGGCGAAAGTTTGTTTCAAAATGTAAGTGTGTAGGTCTGATAGATTTTTTTCTTTTAAATTTCTACGAAGGACGTAAGACAAGTAGAATGCACTGTGAACCACATATTTCCTTTGTCAAGACGTACGTGTTTTATACGAACGTCAAACAAGTTCATGTTATACACGAACGTCAAAAACGTATTTGTTTTTCATTGTGAACAAAGTATTACTAGTGAATGTTGGTCATCAAAGAAGCTGAGCATACGTGGCACAAAATGCATGCTCGTGATTGGGGTCACACAGCCATCTTGATCACGTCAATGTCCTAAAATTCCATAGTTTTCTACTGTATAGTGGGTTCGATCCATAAAGTGAAAATAGAAGTAGAAGGTTTTTTAAAGTGCTTTGAGCTACTGCACATGAGGCAAACATAAATGTCACAGATCACGTGGGTGTAGGCAAAACAATCATATCTCCTGTTTTGTACATATTAGCATTTCAGTTTGAATTAAAGATTTTGCAAAAGTTTTAAGTGTGTCATATTAATATTTACGTTGTGGAATGCTTACAGTATTCTTTCATACTGATGCTAGAAAATTAAAAAAAAAGAAAATATGAAATTTAAAGCTGTTATTACTGTGATGTTTGAAAATACTATCGACAGGATTTCTAGTTTATAAGTGTTTATTACGAAAATAGTGACAGAATCTGTTTGTGGTTTTAATTATCCTTCATTGTGACTTGTCGTACATTAAAAAGCATTGAAATAAATGTTAAAGTCCACTTACGCAAGAAAGTATTTACATCTAACTAGTTTTGCTAAACTTACAGTTCAAGGATATTTTTATGTAAAAAGGAGTAATGGCGTAGTCATGCTTCTTCATTTAAAAAATAGGAAGGATGACGAAAATTGTATTTCAGGGTTTACAGAAAATTTATAATCATTCCTAAAGACATGATTTAGCAATCATTCACTTACCCTTATCAAACTTATTAAAACTTATTGGCANAATTGGCTAGAGCATTGAATCTTAGAACAGTTGTCTATTGGGTAAAAACATCAAAAGTACTTTATTAAAATGTTTACGAAAAGCANCTTTATTAAAATGTTTACAAAAAGCTAAATACTTTGACTGCTACACAACAGAATTATCTTTGCAATAAAATATAGATCTTANTGACTGCTACACAACAGAATTATCTTTGCAATAAAATATAGATTTTGGGCCTTTTTTCCTCTGCAACTAACTTAATAAAGCTAGTTGGTAAATACCTATTTTGTACTATTCACAGTGGCCTAACTAAGTAGATAAATTATTTGTCATGTTAGGGTTGCAGTGTGATGACGTGCAACTGTGACCTGTCCTTTACCACTATACCGGTGTGTTTAATGCATAATTGTTGTAATAAAATGATAAAAAATTAACAATATATAGCCTTACACTGCCAAAATTATAGTTATGAAAATAACATATAGGCCTTTTGTGCTCCTGTATTTTGGAAATTGCATTGCAGACATTTGTGTTTTGGTCATTATCATACAAGTGAAATGTGATGAATACTGTACAGTTACAAGGAGATTAAAAAGCAAATTGTACTTAAAATTCAAAATGAAAGTAGGGTGGAGTGAACTTACTAGGCGAAAAAAAATACTCTAATCGAAATGGAATAGTTGCGAAAAGTTGTGTCTATAGTTGATATGAAAACATACCAAATTAGAGTTATTTGCGTGAAGGGATTGAGGTGCCCCCGTTACCTGACATTTTGCAAAATTACTGATTTTCTGACCATTTATATGTACAAAAATACCAAATATTAATTGAAAAGACAATAAGTAGCTTTAAGAAATATTTTTAAAGTGCCGCCAAGGGCCCCAAATTCCTAANTGCAACTGTGACATGTCCTTTACCACTATACCAGTGTGTTAAATGCATAATTGTAGTAATAAAATGATAAAAAATTGACAATATATAGGCTTACACTGCCAAAATTATAGTTATGAAAATAACATATAGGCCTTTTGTGCTCCTGTATTTTGGAAAATTGCATTGTAGAAAAAGCAAAAACTGATGCAGACATTTGTGTTTTGGTCATTATCATACAAGTGAAATGTGATGAATACTGTACAGTTACAAGGAGATAAAAGTAAAATCTGGATTAAAAAAGCAAATTGTACTTAAAAATTCAAAATGAAAATTATATTTAAATAACTTATATTCATTAAGCACAGAAAAAGAAGTTAAACATGTACATTATGAAAGAATGATACTTTAAATTGGAGAAATAATTCATTAATGATGCCACAGAAAAAATTTAAATAAGTTATAGCCTCTACTATTGACGGCGACCGAAACATTGAAAGATGGCAACCGGAACAACTCGGATATGTACAGATAATTAAATACATAAATGCTAATTCAATTATAACTAGGGCTGAGCCGATACCGGTAACGATATATCGAAACCGGCCGATATCGTAACTATCGGAATTGTGCGCAATTCATGTTTAAATCGCCGATATTATAACAGATATTTTGCCCTAAGAATCTAAGATGATGCTGTTTTCAACTTGACATAATTAGAGTGCTTTGCTCACTACAGTGAAACCTCGTTGTTGTGTTCCCGTTAATGTAGTTTTCCCGTATCAGTCGATTTTTTTGGATGGTCCCAACAAATATCGTATATAAACAATGTTAAAAAAACCTGCATGTTTCGCCCTTAAAACATTAATTCACTCGCATCCATTGATCAGATATTCTGTCCGAAAAGCAAAATATATTCAGAACTATTGTTTATCTGTAAAAAAACTATCTTAAAAATGGTACTACCAAAATTCAGTAGCGCCAAGAGCAGGTAAACAGACACTTCCTAACCTCAAAAGCTAGTATACACAACTAGTTGTCGTGAAACATTGCAATTTTTAACAACCACTTAATTTATTTTGATAATTCAATCACTATTTGTTTTTAAATTACTCATGTCGAAAAACAGGTAAAATATAATAATTGCAGGCATTACTTTGTTTCAAGTCAGCAAACAAATATTCGCGCAAATAAAACACGTATGTATAATGGTTGTGGTACGGACCAGAACCAGACATTCATAATGTACAGAACGGATTTGAACTTTACTCACGTTCCACAATGGAAACGTAATAATTTTTAGGTCAGTACGGTAAATAACCATGTAAATTACCAGCATTAAAGGGGAACAGTATCTTTTCACTGATTAATTCTGTTAAGATAAATTACGCTAGTAACTTTTTTTAAGAGTAATACAGTGATATCAACTGTCACACAAGATGGCGAATGGTCTTTATTTTGGTGGAATTTAACAACATTTTGCGGTCAACGGAAAGTTTAGCGAAGTAAAATATAATTTCAAAAAATCGGATTTTTACATGTAAAACTCAACAATTTTTAGCACGATTCTGTTTTAAATCATTGTTTTTAATAAAGTTAGTTTGATTTTTACCTATTTTTTTTTACATTTGGCAGAAATTTAGGGAATTTTATGTAAACATTTGGCGGATTTTCGAAATTAAGTGTATTTCAATATTTTATAATACAATACTTATATTGAATGATTGAGATATGTTTTTTCATCCAGTATTTAAGATATGCCCACTGTTCATTACAGGCAATCAACTCAGTATACCCAAGGATGAAAATAATATTTTTTGAGGTTAGGCTTTACTATTTGAGGAGAGAGGTCCACATGTTGAGTTTTCCCGCATGCTGAGTTTTTTTTCAGTAGGTCCTATGAAAAACGAATAATAGAGGCTTCACAATTTGGTTTTATTAAAATAATCACTATTTTTAAATTGGTTTTTATTTAAGTACCCAACTGCCTGTGCCTTTTTTTTTGTTTCTTTTGTTGGTTTGTTTGCTGTTGCTGTAGTAACATGGCGGTGTTAGGTTAGGGTAAGAACGTGGTGAGATTATTTACGTGTGCCAGCAATAAACAAATAATATAACTGGAAGAAAAAGTAACTTGTGGAATTTCTTTGTACTGTAAGCAACACGCAAGAATGCAAAACTGTTTACAATATTTGGAAATGTTTGGTTTCGAGAGGCGGTATATCATCAAGGTCCTATAGTACCACAAACTTAAAACGGCACATTCAATGAACGCACCATTTGAGGTGTTATGTTTTTTTTAAGAGTTTCATTGCTTAATGACATGCTTTTGGAGGTTATTTTTGTCTTATAATTATGCTTAAGCTTAATATGTGGTTCCTAGATTTATATTTATTGTAATAGTTAGGCCTATCACTGAATCAATAAAAACGAACACAATTATAATTTTATTTAAGTAAAAGTTTAAAAATTAAGTTTATATTTTTTGAAAAAAGCAATAATGTTATTTTTCCTTGTCAAGGCAATATCGGTATCGGCAATATCGGAAAAGGCTCAAAAACCATATCGGCTCACCTCTACTCAATTGTAGTTCAAATTATTACTGCTTACTTCAGCATTTTGTTTGTTAACAAGTGTGTGTGCATTGTGTAATTGTATGAAAAGAAATCTGTGATTTTGCCTGTAAATCCATTAATCTGCTTGATTATGCAAAAATCAGTAAAATGGTATAAAATCCATAAGAACGGTAACCCAGCCATAGAGATATTGAATAAAATTAATAAAAAAATTTTAGCATTTTAAAAATTATGTAAAAAAAAATTTATTTACAAAGGTGTTTTGTAAAATATAACCCCAAATAATTTAGCAAAAGTAAATAGATTACGGTACAAGAGCAGATTGCCAAAAAATTGGTAAGTGTTAGAAAATAACTGAGGTCAGTTTCGGATTCAGCATCTCAAAAACATTTTAGGACATCATAATTTTGAAAAAAAATTCAGTGACCCAAATTTAGCAGGCTTGTGTTATTAAGCTGCATATAACATTATATAACTGTACACATTATCCAGACACTCAAGTGTTCCACCTTAAATATTTTCTCCAGCATTTGTAATAAAATAATACTTCAGGGCCAACTTCACAGATATGTAAGTCATTAGGATTCACTTTACAACATGGAGGTATATGTTTTAAAATTCTTATTTCATGATTACCCTTCAGTCAAAGTTTGAAATTCTAACTTATATACATGCTGTTATAGTTGAATCATCACATTTGTTTAGAGGAATGTTAGCTGTGAGAAACATTTTTATCATCATCAATTAATTACTGTTTTTCAATTTTAGCCTGTTTTATTGTACAGTGTGGTTGGAAGCATGGCCTAGTGTTTCTTGTAATTCTCATCACTAAATTCCTTATGCTGTCAATGTGACCCAATGATTTTACATATTTTTCCTTAGTATCATTTTCCTTTTTACAGCAAATATTGTATGCCTTGCACATCAAAATATTTGCAGTGCTCAAATAAAAGGATGAGACTTTTACTCCACTGCCTGTGAATGTACCAAAACAGATTTAGACTCCCATTTTTGCATGAACACTATGAACACAAAGTTACTTCAGCCATAAAATACAACTGTTTTTTTCTAAAATCCAACCATATATTGATTAGCAGTGCGAAAAAAATACATAGAAGATAGCAATATAGTACATAGCACTGAATGCATAGGTAATTGTGCTTTGAACAATTTACTACCGATATATCAACATACTATCAGATTTGACTATCAACAGAGACAATATACTCCTGCCATATTTTATTTGCCTTGTATTGTTGTAGATTTTGGCTGCATTGCACTGTGTTGATGATGGAATGAGTAAAAAAGTAATATGGAATGGTTTTCACACGGTAAAATACATGCAAAACATTTTTGGGGCCAAATTGCTAAAACCTATGGTTTTTACAAGTTATTGTTGATAAACAACTTATAACATTTACTCGTGGCAACATTGCTTTATGATTTTTCACCCTCTGTACACATATATTCAACACTATTGAATTCTCATAAGTTATATCTGTATATTATAATATAATGGTATACAGTATAACCGCATCATAACGATAGTCGATAATGGAAAAATAAATTATCGCTTTAACGAATCACCATTAAAACAAAATTTACTGTGACCCACAATTTTTTTGTTATTGTATTTGCCCTTGTAGATGCTGCGTTTAACAAAGGACGTAAACTGTGTGTATGCAGCGATCAGTTAATACAAAAATTAAGACGTCTGACAGCGGCATTATGTAAGGACCAGCAGGCGCGACCTTGCTTTCTCCTCCAGTCTTCTTACCCTCCACCAAGTTTGTGGGAGAGGCGTGAGAAA
>NQII01006472.1:78971-122373 GCA_002778355.1 Clitarchus hookeri | reverse complement strand
CTCATTGTGGTGTGTGTGGCGCTGATTGTGGTACACATGTGCTGGTTTGGGTGCATGTGGAGCTGATTGTGGGGGTGTGGCTCGCAATTTAAAATAAATTTCCCATATTTGAAAATAAAATTATGTAGTCGTACTTTTAAAGCTGAAAGGTGGGTGCTTTATTTAATAATGTGGATTTGAAATATTTCTATATAATAGATGTACAGGTTCTTCAGTATATTACATCGTTTCCTGGGTAAACTGTACCGAACGGAACCTTTTTGTAATGACTTTATTTGCACTAAACGTTTCTAGGACCACGGCGGACCCCTACCATGCTTCACCATTGGTCGTTGATTTTTTTTTTTACTTTCTACTGAACCATGAAGTACATTGAGCGTGGGCCCTACCATGAGCTGGCCTCCCCCATGCTTTACCATTCGCCGTTGCAGACTTGAAATTCCTTCTGAACCACGTTAAGGTCCCTAACACGAATGGACCCACACCACGGCGGGCCCCTACCACTCTTTCCAACTGGCTGTTGCACGACCTGGACTTTGTACAGACCTGCGCCAATCACCATGGCAGGCCCCAAACACGCTTCCCAATTGGTTGTTGAGCGACTTGAACTTTGTGCAGAACCGCGCATCACCACGGGCGAATCACCACCTGCATTGCCGTTCGTCCGAACTTTATTCGAAACTGCCTCTAAAGGTAGGAGATGTCAAAATTTTAGGGTATTTTCGTAAATTTTTTTTACTGATTCAAAACAATTTGAAGTTAACATGTCAACATAAATTGTTTTTCATAATAATATAATCGTGTTAAAATATTTTTGTTGGACAACTACGCCAATATAACAATTTATCCTTCAAATCGTCGTATATTAAGTACAAGAGAGGGGTCCTACGGAGAAGGGAACGAAGGGATACAAGGGAAATATTTCCCAAAATCTGATATAAACTAGATAAACAGCTGCTTCCTTCCATCCTGTCTTGTGAATTTGCTTCTTGCGATTCCGAGAGCTTCTCCTCTACGGTCATCTTGCTTCTAGACTAACTTCGCCAGTCTATTAGTAAGTAAATATTATTTCGTTTCTGTTGATATCTTTGTATAGGAAATCCACCTTATGTTTTTAACGAACATGGTAAAAACTGTGTGTGTGTGTGTGTTAGGTATAAACGCACTTCAACATTAATTCTGTATCTAAAAAAGTCGAAGAAATTTTTTTACCAAATGCATTTTCAATCAGTATTCCTCTGACTGCCTTGTATAAAGCGAGTGGGCCGTCAGCTGTTGCCGCACGTGACGTACGTAATACCTACCGCATTGTGAAGACATTGCAAGTACGAACAACAAGGCTGCCAGCGCACAGCTGAGGGGGCATATATGTGTTACGTGAATACCTCGCTAGTGGCGTCCTACATTTTTTGTGCAATAATTTTATACAAGTCGGTAAAAAAAGGACATTATAATCTCGAGTATTTTTTGGTGTAACAGGTATTTAGAGTTTTTTTGTGGTAATGTATACAAATTAATTGATAATCGGTGAATCAGTACCGGTGAGATGAGGACCTATACGTCACTCAACATTTTTTTTTCACAGTAAAAAAAAAAGTTTCAATGTTAGGATTTGCTCACAATTTCATTCCTTAATTTTGTAGTATTTTATTATATTTGCCGATCAGAACATGGTTTTGTGCTTGCTGGACTTCTCCTGGTCATTAAGCATAGAGTTGCCTCTTGTGTTTTCCGCTGTGATTTAAGTTAAGACACTCCAACCAGTTTCTCGCATTTCTTTCTTTTCCACTGTGGCGTGATGAAGGCCCGGTAAAGAGAAGACCTGGAGCTCATGTATATAAACATGAATTCATTCCTGTAACGTACCCGAACACAGAACTTCTACGAGAGCATAGTTTTGGACACACAGTTCTTTGCCGAGTTAGACACCAGCGGCTATCGTAAGAACCACAATGGCTTTTTAGTATATGAGTTAGGAAAGTTCTGTTAGATTAATAAAAGCCAGAAGTAATTTTTGTTTCCCCTGTTTCTACTACTTATTGTAAGTAAAAAATATTGGTCTCCTGTTCTGAATGGCGGGCAATATTTCATAAACGGCCGCCATCTTGATTAACATACAACTAATATTAATATATTTGATTCTTAATTTACAATGGTTCTACCCTCATATACATTTGTCGTTGAGACATAAGTTCAAAATTAGCAATAACTATGCACACTTTTGTCAGGTGCAGAAAGACACATATTAAGTAGGTCTTAAATACTATGACGTTATGTTTTGCTTAAAAGTTCCGCATTCTTCTGTGTAACCATAGTGTTTAGGGTCCAGTGACTGGTTTGCATTTCCATTCAGCACATTTATCCAAATGTAGCACTGATAAAATGCGCACTTGATATGGAAGAGCACTGTTGAGGAAGGTGGACACAGTAGAGAAAAAGTGATAGCATTTTGTTTGTGGTACTTTTCATATCACACATCATCACAGTTTATTTCTGATAAACCAAGGACTTTTGCAATAAAAATTTCAGTATTTTGGACCATTTCTTCATAAAGAGGAGCAACACCAATACTCGTCAAAAAATTTCCTGAGGAAATTGCTGGTTTAAGTGCCATATGTTTACTCCCTATCTTGCTTGTTGTATCACAGCCTGTTAAACTGTGTGTAGCATGTAATATGGATAAAGGAAAGTCATCCATATTTTCCATCCTTTTGTTAAGAGGCATGTATATAACCAATGCTCGCTTATCTTTGATTATCTACAGTTCCTTAAGACCGCTTTCTTCAAAAGTTGCTTTAAAATGACCAAGTTCAGAGACTATGACATCTGTGTCAGCTGATTCAATCATAACTCTTTCAGCAGAGCCCGTTTCAATAATGTTTTCTGTGTGTTTTATGATCGTATTATCAGCTTCTTCACATACACAATGCAATGATGGTACAAAACTTACAGAACTGGCAACCAGTTCAAAGCATATTTTTGGGGTATATTTGTGGCCTCCTCCCAAATACAAAGGTTTCTCTGTGTTTCCCTATATTATAATCCAAACAATGAACATTTCTTGAAAAATTATTTTTTTTTGGCTAGAACCCCAGAAAGTATCCATATTGACAGAAAGTAGCGTGTTTGAGATGTTACCAGTAACTTCAATAGGATCATATTTTGCTCTACTTAGTCGTTCCCATTTTTTTATGCTGTTCTCTTTATACAAATCAAAGACAATATTAATTCGTTGACAGCCTTCTGAAAGTTTCAAGACATTTTTCCACAAGAAGTCAAAGTAGTCGCCAAAGGTATTACACAACAGCCGTTTGACGTACACTTTTCGGCATATGCCAGGATGTCATTAACTACTGCTGTTCTCTCTTGTGATGTTTCTATCTGAGTATTTACATCGTCGTTACTTAAAAACTGGATTTCAAGTTCTTTGCTGAGCTGTGATTTGTTTGGTTTCCTCAAAAATCCATCACGTGTTTGGTAGTAAGATGTAGATATAAGTTAATTTTTCAATAATGCGTCTGTAGCCAAACCTCTAGTACGACCTACTTCTATGCACCGAAGTGCATTACTTGTTTCCTGAAGTGCAGACTGAGTTGCCGATTTATCTTTCTTCTTCTTGGGGAATTCCTTATGTGTAGGAATGAAGATGTCTGCAATTTTCAGTAAGCCTTTCTTTAACAAATTATTTCTAGCTGTTAACTCCTTTTTCTTGTACTTGCAGTAAGTAATCAGCAATTGCTGGATGAACTATAGTTCCAGTTTTGATGTTTGAAATTTCACAATAGTAATTTTTAAGAAGGGGTTACCTTCATTACTAACAAATGTTAACATCTTTGATATACTTCGTTGATCTTGGCTTTTAACGACTTTGCATACTCGTGATGAAGAGGAAACTCATCGTCTTCATCTAAACCACAGCATGTTCTTAAAAAAACATGTAAGGCTTTCTTTTTCATGTTTAATGAGATCGTGCTTTACCACTGCTTCTTTTCGTCTTATTGTGCCGATTATGACTCCGGATCATTTTGCTGATTTATTGTAATTTTGCTCTAGAGCTTGATCCAGGGCAACACTGCTGAATCTGTTTCTAGTATGTTGAAATGTGAAGTAACAATTCTTGAAGTCATTATAAATGAAAGTGTGATTTTCCTCCAACTTCAAGCAATCATTGTAATAAAGTAAGCACCATCGATCATAATTTGTTCTATAAAAGGAGAAGAAAAATGGCCATGACCGTTCAAACTCAGTTTCCGGCCTTTCTTAGTTCGGCTGTGTCACCAAACTTACCACTTATTTTAAAGTCATATTTTTTGCTTCTTCACGAAGTATAGTAGCAGATTTTTTAATTACATAAGTAGATCATACTTTATCCACAATCACACCATAATCAATATTTGATGCATAAACCAGCTGGGATAATGATTTTTCCTTTGGATACGAGAAACATACACTATCTCTGTACACGTCTATGATCATGAACTTAATTTCTCGGTTTATTGAGGCATTGTTTGTATTTTGTTGCATAAATTCGTCCCGAAGATTAGAAAGTGCATAAAAGTTTGTGCAAAAATCCACACTGCCAACGAAAAGTTTTAGAATATGTTTATCTTCGTTTTGCACCATATGTGCAACCTCTTGATCTGGAGGTTCTTAGTTTGCTAATATATGGTTTAATGAAATTACAACGGTACATAATATATGCAGCAAATACACTTGATATGTCATTCAAATTGCATGTTCCATCAAAAAATGTATCAATAAAAAGCTTCGTTTCATCCATAAATTCCTGCGCTCTTCCAGGTTCACAGATATGAAGTTACTTAATCTGGGCGTACGTTTTCTTTATTCTGGATTGTTAGTTTCTTTTGACGTACCTTGTGATGATACTTGGTCTGAAGTTTTTACTGTTCTTTTCGACCTTAGAATATAAGG
Source organism: Clitarchus hookeri (assembly GCA_002778355.1). Lineage (NCBI taxonomy): Eukaryota > Metazoa > Arthropoda > Insecta > Phasmatodea > Phasmatidae > Clitarchus > Clitarchus hookeri. The sequence goes on along the minus strand of NQII01006472.1, from coordinate 117,441 downwards.
GCAGCAGCATGTCATATGATAGAAAAATATTGCTTCTGTTTCTGAATTTATGGTATCATTTAACAGTATGCTTGCTTCTTTAGCTTGCTGTTGGCCTGAGTCTGTTCCGTATAGCTGTTCTCGACCCTGGGCTTCGCACAAAACAAAAATACTCGTTTCATCAGACTCTATACTCTTCTTCTTTGGAGGAGACCGTTGAAGTTCCAAAGTGTTAATTTTTATGCTATTTAATTACAAATTCATATTGCCTGAAAGAAAAGAAAAAGAATACATGTACATTTGTTGGCTAAACAGAAGAACTGTTTGGTCCTGTACAGAAAGCCTTATAACACGTTTCAGAAGGACTATTAAGAAATCTGTATTTCCATGATATAAATATATTTTTTCAATGTTCTTAAGATGTTATTTAACTCAGCGTACCTGAAAATGTAGACAATTTTAAAGAGTAACATTATATTAAACGTTAATATACTGGAAGAAAATATGGGTCGTGCGATAAAGATGGCGGAAGTTGTTAAATAGTGACCACAAATCTGAACATGTGACCAACATATTTTTACACTGTACGCATAGTACAACTCGTCAAAACAAACAGAACTTCTTGTTTTCAAACATCCAACAGAACTTTCCTAGCTGCTACATTATTTCGCTCACCAACAAGAAGTTAGTGGGCAAGTGCAAGGATGAGTGTGATGAGGCGATCATGACCAAATTCGTTGTGCTTCGGGTGAAACTGAATAGATACAAATGCAGGAGAAAAGTCACAAAACCTGCCGAGAGGATTCATAAATGCTTGGTAAAAAATTAAATTAAATTAAAAACTTTATGGATGTTTTGAACAATCATACGAGCATGAGGGTAAAGATTCAAATAATTTGCTCGCAACAGCATGTCCTGTATTCGGAGTGCATCAACAGGATGGCGTATGATGGGCAATTGGCAAGAGGCAGCTGATGGATGATGGCACATGCACGCTTCCCTAAGGCAAATATATTATTTATGTGTCCTCGCTATATTGTCGAGTATGATTTTTTGTACAATTTTTGTGTATAGATGTATTTTGCATTTGGTTGTGCATGATTTTTTCTACCATTTTTGTGTATAGATGTCTTCTGCATTTCGTTGTGTGTGATTTCGTGTACATTTTTAAATACATTTCCTCTGCATTTTGGGGTGTTTTTCTGCATTTGTGTATATGTGTTGTCTACATTTGTGTAGTAATGTTTATGTGTTCTCCACAATGGTGTGATTATTCTGCATTGAACTGAGAGTTTTCTAAATTGAAATATTAATGTGTGTTTTTTCTGTGGCTGCAAAAAAAAATTCATTTTTTGTGAAAAATTTGTGTCCTTAAAAATTATAACCTGGCTTCTAAAACACCGGTGTATTACATATTTGTTCCCTGGCATAATAAAAAAAATTTTTGATAAAAAAAAATATCGCAACAAAATATATTTTTCTCCAGGTTTACAAGTGTTCGATGCGCAGCCCGTCCCAAGTCGTGGAGTCGTGTGCATGGTTAAAACATGTACGCGGTAAGTTTGAGGGGAAGCAGCAAGACATGAGCACCATAGAAGGCAATATACGGAGACAATATAAAAGGGGCCTAGTTAGGCTGATGGAGTGCGGAGGCCTGCCATCACATAACGGACGCCAGTAATTGACCAATTGAATAACCAATAAAAGTTGGCGAGGGTCGGTCTTGCCAGGAGCTTAGACGATCCAACTGTCATCGAAATCCGGACTTCCTACATGTACATCTTTAAGTAAACTTTTAAAATAATTGAAAAAAAATTTTTTTACAATTTTTAGAATTTTTTAAAGATTTCTATACATTTTTTGAATGATTTGGTTTTAAGTTTATTTAAGGCCAAGGTCATAGGGTCAAGGTCATGGGTAAAGGTCATTGGTTACGGTCCTCTGGATCCAATATGGTGGTCGGGCGACGCCCCACAATGCCAGCCGGCTGGTGCCTGGCTCGTATCCCGGATCCCATTATTCCAGACTACCCATTTATATTCTACTTTTACTTCCCTTTAATTTCACACATCCAGAGTAATTAGTATGATGGTCTTGCTTAATCCAGGGTATTATTTTATAAAAAGGGGCTTCTAAAGCATCCGAAATGGAAGTAAGTTTAAATTTTAATAAAAATAGGCTTTTGATATTTTGTTTAAAATTCTTACACAGAACAGACATTTGGTAACTGTGATATGGACTGTGATGTTGTCATAAAATTATCGATAACTACTGTAAACGCTACATTATTTCACGCATTACGGTGGTGTCATCTGTTCTCTTAATACTCATGCTTGATACACCACAAATCATTCCGCACTCTCGAGTCTCTCGCCATGGAAATGGCACGCAGACAGATGTAGTGTAATTAGCTATTGTTTCCATTTATTGTAATTTATGGCATTTCTCAACGCCACTCTTACGTCTCCCTCTCTCTCTCTCTCTCTGTTATCATGTACCTTTGATATGCGCAACAATTCTTTATTGGGTACTGTGCCTAGTTGCCCACCTGCCAGGATTTATACATAATTCTTTCAAAAATTGAAACTCAAATTCCTTGACTACGGTAGGGGTTAGTGTGTTTACACAAGGCAACCTTTTCGTCAATTGGAAGATGCGGATTCATATTCTATCAATAAAATCCCACATTTGCTACTGCTTCATGTCTAATATCTGGCAATGAGAGTGGTAACCATTATTATTTCCATGAATTAATTTGTTTACAGCGACTGGTTTTGTGGTTTTTGTAGACCATTTTACACTTTCACATATCTAGAACCACAGTGTTCCATTATACATATTTTTTCCTATATCAGTAATAATCTGGTACGTCAGGTCCAACTTCACAGACGTGTACCCACATTGGAAGTCGATTTAGGCCATAGATCGCTTAAATTTTTTCACTTCATTTTCGTGATCTAACCTGCAATCCGAAGTTTGTTGGTTGAATTCAGATTAAACATATATATACAAATATATATATATATATATATATATATACATAATATGCTTATATTGAATAGAAAACTACTAATGTGCCTCTGATCCTTCTTCTCTTGATTATTCAACGTTTTTTTCCCTCCTTAATTTCTACACAATATGACAATATGGCTATGCTGGTTAGAAATTAATAAGAAATGAAAAAAAAATCATTGCAAAAATATAAGTTTTATACAGTTGGGTCTATATGGCACCATCATTATTCTGCCGTCCAAAATCTATCTCTTGTCGTCCTACCATGTGAGAGAGACTCTGTTCATACCCTCGTTGTAAATTTCATGGTGGTAGAATCTTGCATTATCCATGGTTGCATGCACGACTTGTTGCTGCCTCAGCGCCGTTTTGTAGTCTAAAAAGGTGATTTAATTTTTTGGCTTATCTTCTGGACTCCTTTTGCCTTCTTGGTAATTTTGCTGCCACATATATAACTGAACATTTTTGCATGCATCCCCACGAACTCGCTCATTAGTTCCCCACCATATTTAAATTTCCTCACCACTTTCCTGTTGATAGGGTAGTAGCAGGAAGGAGTGGATGTGTAGGTGCTGGCATCCAGCTCGTCCATGAGTGTGGGGACTCCGGCTAGGTATTTATAATAATCCTGCATTTCTATTTCGTTATTCAATGAGTCGGTAGCTGTGTAGATAAGATTGATGTTGTCTTCGTAATTTTTCTCATGATGTCGTTATGGTCTCTATCCTATTAATATTATAAATGCGAAAATCTGTGTATGCGTGTGTGAATGTTTGTTACCCCTCAGCACGAAAACGGCTGAACGGATTTTGATGAAATTTGGTATGTAGGTGCTTTAGGTCCTGGAATAGGTCATAGAATACGTTTTATCCTGGGGAATTGTACGGTCCCTGTGGAATAACCACAAAACGTAATTCTGCAATGGCTGGGAACGTGACCGAAATATTTTTTCCTCTGGGGTCAGAGTTTATCAGGCCACCCAAGGACCTCTGAAATGGCATAACGACTGCTATCAATCGATGAGGGGGCATGATTATATGGTCGGTCCTGTGGGAGGAAGAAGGCTGGGCACTTGAGTCGGTGTGGCAGTACTATGCTATAGTAAACGAGTCCAGTCTTCGTACCAACTTCCGGAAAGGATGGGTGATGCGTCTCTTATAGCTTCTCAACAGCCATGGCAACCCAAGGCTTCTTGCACCACCCCTGTTTAAACGAATGGTGTTCTGCCGCCCGTACCCTATGGGAATCAGCGTCCTAGTGGCTGTATAGGGGTATCTGCCGTGATGGCTTGGGCCGACAGTTAGTACCTAGGCCCGACCACTTGGCGGAGTGTTGGACCTCTTGGCATTCAGGCCATTGGGGCCCAAAACAGGAATTTCCCTGTGAAGAAATTCTATGTATGGCAAAGGACGCGTGTCTGACGTCAGCGGGGCCCAGCCTTATGGGCGGCGTGGCGAGTAACGGCGCTCGGTGAAGAAAAACCAGGGTATAAAACCGGACTAGGATGACGGTACCCACCAATTTTCAGAGATTCTCCGCGTCTCCCTGCCCGTGGGTGGGGCCCTGGCGGTCAGGCATTGGAAAACCCATGAGTGCCATGGAAAATAAGAGGTAGCACGGGATGATCTGTTTGGCCCATCCGGAGGTTTTCTCTGGTGTACGGATCAGGTGAGGTTGGACTCGTGCTGGCAGTGGTTGACTCCGCATGCTGGAGGAGGCTCGGAGAGATTCCCCCTCTTATTGAGGAGCCGGGCGGTGAGCAGGGCACTGCTCCGGGGGCGTCACCGAGATGATGTCAGGGGTGTGGTTAGTGCTCCGGCCAGACCACACGATTGGTAAACTGAGTGCTAGGATCTCAGGCCTTATGGTAGGACATGCTCGGTGCGATCTGGTAAATCAGATCGGGGTTACGCTCGGTGTGGCCTGATGGACAGGTCGGAGCTACGGATTTGGTCAATTTTTGTAAGCGCTGGTCATGTCTGCATTGAGAGGGCATGGTCACTCTTCCCCGCCCACTAGGAGGCTGGGGTACGGAATGGCCGTAATGGCTAAGAGCGCCCCGTTAACAAATAAAAGCATGGCTCCAGCTGTGTCATATATATATATATATAAATCGATGACAACCGGGACCGAATATTTAATGTGCCCTCCGAAGCCCGGAAGCGCTCAGATATTATGACAGTTAACGGTCACTCATCCAAATGTGTGCCGCTGGGAACGTTGCTTAACTTTGGTGATCTATTAAGATCCCTCTGTCAAGTGCAAAAAGTAGTTCCTAGGTACACTTATTTCTAAAGATACAACTTGATGAAACTCACGTTTCGATTTTCATACATCGATGCTGGAAAACAGAAATGTGGTCACTACGCGATGATTGCACAGGTACACTCCAAAAACAATACCCTACTTCTTGGCTATCGGGTGTAAAATATATTCTTCCTTTTGGGTTGTTGTAATCAGTTAAAAACCTAGACCAACATATCATAATTCTGATTTCACATAAATGAATTGTCTTTCCCAATTTATTTATTAGTGTATCTCTGCAAAACTCAATTGTACCCGGACGAAGCCGGGCCGGCATATTATGTTAATATTTTGGACAAGTGGAGCACTAAAAATCCGGCGTATATAGGTTTATTACAAAATGTAATTTATTTCACCATTTTCATCAGGGATATTTTTCATCGTATATCGTCCTGCACTTGAAGGTGGTCTTGTAAATCAATTTCTTCAGTTGTCTTTTATTGCATACTTGTTATATGACTTGTTGCTTCCTCTTATTTCCAATAATCTACCAAATGTTGTGTTTTTCATCTGCTTAAAGAAATATTTTTCTAAATAATTGTCGGCTGCCTGCTATTTTTAAGTGTTGAGGTCGATATAGGGTTTAAGCAATATCTCTTTCTCGAATTGCAGCACATAATGAACTTTGGTTATTTTGAGTCCATGTTCTACTGGTAGCTTCAAGTTGCTGTATAGTACAATGTAAATTTTATTTGCTGGCATTGTTGTCAATAATTTTTTTATTCTTGGTACCTGGAGGACACTCGTTGATGGGCAAGAATGGCATGTCTCTGTGCGAGTCGTGGAGTCCTGCAGGATATTCTACATCTATCTCCTGTAGCCAAGTAGAGAGTCATCTGGCACCATCATGATATCAATGTTGATACTCACACACTGGAAGTCATGCATGGGGAGAGGAAGAGACATCATCCACCCATACAAATTATTTGCATTTACGTACTTGGACAGGATGTACTTGTTATTAGCCTTTCTATGGCGATTCACACTTTCGACCACTCCATCTCTGAGGCCTTCATTGATAAATAAACACTTATCATAATTGACTAATTGTTCCAACTCGACCTTGGTGAGCTTCAGAATGACATCGAATGAAAAAAACTGGTGCGCTCACATAATGGACAAAGTCGCAGTCATAGTTTTCAAGGGTAAATTTCCTAAAGTTTTGAGAAATGTCCTTAAGCAGTAGGATGTCTGTCTTGAAATAAATATTAGAATAATCTTCCTATTTCTAGTAGTTGAACTTTTCTCAAACTTGTTGTATGTGTCTGTAATCATCTTCACTTATGGCCGTGTCTATCATTCAGTTATTAAATTTATCACAATATGGGGGCAGATTTGTATCTCCAAGTTTTCGGAGGATGTCAACTTAATCATAGGGAAACACTCCTTTTCTCTCTACTAGTTCCAGCCTGTCTGGACTGGATAACTTCTTCGTGTTTTTCAGATGGTCTCTTGGTAGGTTTTCACCGAGGACAGTGAGGCGGGCAGACATTAAAAGAAAGGTGTCTATGAATTAGGGTACGAATTTTTCCCCGGCAATTTCGAGAACATGATTAATTATTACTCTTTATGCGGGATGTTGAATATTTTCTTTCGTGTAGCGCAGATATTTTTTAAGAAAAGTTCTTGTAATATGTTTAATTATGGAATAGTACTGGTAATCCTATCGGATAGCTGCGGAGTTTGTTGCAGTTATAGCAGGAAGGGTCAATGTAGTTTGCAGTGAAGTGGTCATGGTCCCTTGCCCTCCGGATGTCATTAGTGGATTTATGTTAACAGTAGCAGAAGGTATCAGCCATGGCATGATTCAATAGTTCCAGTTTACTAAGCGGTTGCATTGGTTCGATGTCATCATAAAATTCCATCACCTTGTTTCCAACATCCACAATTTCCTCGACACATTTCTGGGTGGCATATTCTCCAGTGTATATTTCCGGCCCTACTGGCAGACTTGTGGTTTTGGCATCAGGTGTTATACCATAATCAACTTACACACTAGCAAATACTATATGCCTCGTGCTTTTGATATGACTGTGTACTGGAGGTTTGGGGGTCAGCCTGGCAGGCTTGGGTGGGAAGGAGAATGGCCTCAAAATCTGTATAGACAACCTTGGGCATCTTGTCTACATTATGGTATTTCTTGAATTTGAAGTTTGGCCTTCTTTCCTTCTTGTCGTGGCTTGGCATTTCAATACACGCAGGAGCGTGAGGACTGCAATATTTTTTGTCCTCTGCCCGGAATTATTTTAGTGTTTTTTTTTTTTTTCATCATTCGTGCAAGGTCGTGGTAAGATGTGAAACATGTTTTACAAAAACGGAGTTTTTATTTGTGAGCTGTCACTTGAAGCCTCACCAGGCCAGTTAAACTTTTAATGTATGAGAAGTGGGAATTGTCATCGTTGGTAACGAGGAGGATATCGAAATGCATGGGATTCTCATCACAGACTCGTCTTGGTGCCACCTTTATTTCGTTTAATATTATGAATATGTTCACGGTTACCCCAGGATTTTGCTTTTAAAATTTCGATATATGGTTCAGAGTCATGGGGGATTCAATACCATTGAGTTGAACATGCTTTCCAGTTAGATGTTTCTATTAGTTATTCTTTTTGGATTCCAGCTTTCAACATTCTGACAGGTATCATCCACTTAAAACACTCTTGATACTCGTTTTTCTAGTTTATCATGGCTTGCCTGTTTTTTTATTAGTGCTGGAAAATCTATATAGCTGGATGCATGCAAGGGGTTTAAGTTATTATTTTTGAGCTGCATTCTCTTTACTTAAGTGAGTCACCATCCAGATCCCTTTGTTGTGTACTCCTCCTCTTCTTGGCATATTTTGACTACCACAGCTCCTTCCATGCCATACTCATTGTAAATAGGCACATTTTTGGACTTCATGGGGCTCAGGTTTGCCATAGTCGTACTCCAGGAACAAATCGTATTTTACTGGTCTGTTTTCCATTATAACTTCGTGCAGCTTGTCAATGGTGTTTTGCTTTATGTGCACACATCTTTGGCCTCATTGCTTGTATTCTCTGCTACATACGTTTTTACATTGCCCTAAAGGCAGTCTCGGCCAGCACAAACCCAAAGGCCGTCTACTGTCCGGCCCCCATGACGATCTTCGGATATGGTTCTGTTATTGGTGTTGGCTGTGGCCATTGTGTGACATAATTGTGCCTCGCCTTCATTGTTGGTGGGGTTGTCGGGTCTGCACATTTATTGGCATTCACATTCAGCTTATCTGCTCTCGCATATTCATTNTATTCTCCAGTGTATATTTCCGGCCCTACTGGCAGACTTGTGGTTTTGGCATCAGGTGTTATACCATAATCAACTTACACACTAGCAAATACTATATGCCTCGTGCTTTTGATATGACTGTGTACTGGAGGTTTGGGGGTCAGCCTGGCAGGCTTGGGTGGGAAGGAGAATGGCCTCAAAATCTGTATAGACAACCTTGGGCATCTTGTCTACATTATGGTATTTCTTGAATTTGAAGTTTGGCCTTCTTTCCTTCTTGTCGTGGCTTGGCATTTCAATACACGCAGGAGCGTGAGGACTGCAATATTTTTTGTCCTCTGCCCGGAATTATTTTAGTGTTTTTTTTTTTTTTCATCATTCGTGCAAGGTCGTGGTAAGATGTGAAACATGTTTTACAAAAACGGAGTTTTTATTTGTGAGCTGTCACTTGAAGCCTCACCAGGCCAGTTAAACTTTTAATGTATGAGAAGTGGGAATTGTCATCGTTGGTAACGAGGAGGATATCGAAATGCATGGGATTCTCATCACAGACTCGTCTTGGTGCCACCTTTATTTCGTTTAATATTATGAATATGTTCACGGTTACCCCAGGATTTTGCTTTTAAAATTTCGATATATGGTTCAGAGTCATGGGGGATTCAATACCATTGAGTTGAACATGCTTTCCAGTTAGATGTTTCTATTAGTTATTCTTTTTGGATTCCAGCTTTCAACATTCTGACAGGTATCATCCACTTAAAACACTCTTGATACTCGTTTTTCTAGTTTATCATGGCTTGCCTGTTTTTTTATTAGTGCTGGAAAATCTATATAGCTGGATGCATGCAAGGGGTTTAAGTTATTATTTTTGAGCTGCATTCTCTTTACTTAAGTGAGTCACCATCCAGATCCCTTTGTTGTGTACTCCTCCTCTTCTTGGCATATTTTGACTACCACAGCTCCTTCCATGCCATACTCATTGTAAATAGGCACATTTTTGGACTTCATGGGGCTCAGGTTTGCCATAGTCGTACTCCAGGAACAAATCGTATTTTACTGGTCTGTTTTCCATTATAACTTCGTGCAGCTTGTCAATGGTGTTTTGCTTTATGTGCACACATCTTTGGCCTCATTGCTTGTATTCTCTGCTACATACGTTTTTACATTGCCCTAAAGGCAGTCTCGGCCAGCACAAACCCAAAGGCCGTCTACTGTCCGGCCCCCATGACGATCTTCGGATATGGTTCTGTTATTGGTGTTGGCTGTGGCCATTGTGTGACATAATTGTGCCTCGCCTTCATTGTTGGTGGGGTTGTCGGGTCTGCACATTTATTGGCATTCACATTCAGCTTATCTGCTCTCGCATATTCATTGCCATAGTCCTCACCGGCAAAAATATTCTTCTCTGGGTTGAAGTAGCACTCCACCATATTGTGTCCTTGATGTTGACCTTTATTAGCCATCTTGTTTCCGTCAGCCATTTTGTTTCCATATGCTGTCTTGTTTCCATCAGCCATATTGTTTCCATCTGCCATCTTATTTCTAGAATTTACCAGTTCGTGCTCCATCACTCCATCTTACCTCTGTCTAATTCCATCGTGTTTCTATAATTCCTCCTTTCCTTTCTACCTCCTGTTCTCTCTCTTCCACCCCTTCTGTCTCTTGTTAGCTTCATCGTCCGCCATATTGTTTACCGTTGTTCCCTCGTCGCTTACTAGGGGCGCTGGTGTGTGCCACTGTCGTCCACCATCATGGAGTTGTCTGAAGTAGTTCCTTCATCTTCTATTAGGAGGCGCTAGTGTGTGCCACTTTCGTCCACCATCTTGTTTACTGTAATATAAGTCGTCAAGCGACAACTAGGAGTCATGTTATATAATTTTCCACAGAGATAAAAAAATCTTGTGGAGGTGTCTGGCATCGAACAGCTAGACCTTGTGGTCGCTGGTACAGTTGATGCCTTACCCAACTGAACTATCAGGCTATATTTTGGAGCAAAGGTTTTAATGAAGTATATGTTTATTCATGTATATGGGGGAAAAAAGTACACAAAAAGTTATGAATAAATATGTTTTACGTATTTAATGAAGTAATTTACACATTTTAAAAGAAACCCTACATCCCCATTGCATAAAACAAAACAATGAAATGTATGTACTCAAAAATTAAAAACATATATTTAACAATCATTGACATTCATTAATAATTTATAAAATACATTAAAGCTATGGACTTTATATTTTAAATAATGATTAATCAGTTTTATTTAACTCAGAAAATTTTACAGAAATATACGTATCAAGCTATGTGTCTACGATCTCGTATTTTCAAGAATTATAAGATTATAATGTCACAACCATCGATCATGTAAAGCATAGTTTATAAATAAAAGTTATGTATTTAACTAATATTTTTATTTAACAACTGAAATTTACATACATATGTGTATCGAGCGCCGCATCTGCGAACATATATTTTCAAGGAGAATTCGATTATGGTATTACCACAGCCAAATATGCGAAGCATATTTTTCTAAAATAACTATATGTAAAGGTTGACTACACTGCTCCGTAGACGCTTTGCAACCTCGCTGCAACCTTCCTTTCATTTGTCAAAAATGTTTTCACATGTTTATCTTGTGACTCCTTTCTTTCTTTACTATGTTGAATGTACTTGTAATTTAATTATTTTATATAGAATAAAATCACGTTCAACAATCCTACAAATTAAATTACAGGATGTCAACTAGTGAGGATATGGCCCAACTTTATGTTCGAGTTGTGAAGCAAGCTGAGAATGACTTTGTGATCTTGTGTCTATCTACTAATAAAGAGGTATGGTATTTATTACCAGAAGAATACAGAAACCTGTAGCTTCACTCTACATTATCAAGTAAGAAACCTATACAAAATCCAACAGCTGTAATAAAAAATGCAAATGGTTATAGAATAAATAGCTCTAAGGATTGTCGCGTGCCGGTTTAGGGATTATAGCATGATATTGGCTCACATCCATCACCCCCTCACACCCCACGCCTAGCGCACTTCGCTGGCGCCTACGAGATGGCACGTGGAACCACAGGCAGGTGGAAAATTTCGGGACACGTGGAGCTGAAGCGAAGGCCTCCCCCCCACACCCCCTTCATCTTCGTACGTCTCTAGCCGCCGGGAGATCTGTTGAGAGTGCAGGGCTTTCTTGAGTCATCAGCAAATAATCCGGTGTAGTTCGCCTGAACGCAGTAAATACGCACCGCGGCAGAAATACCTGACGAGATGTATTAGTGCCGAGGTATTACCCCCGCCCCGCCCCTCCAAACCTTCAGATACGAGGACACGTGTGTTGGACGGCTTGTTAGGCGTTCTTCCACTTCACCCCTCTTACCCCCTTCCCTCCCCTAAAATGCGCCACGTGCCGCCGATTCAGGGCAGCGGCTGGCGTGTATAAAAACCCCTTTCCAAGAATAGGAGGGGGTCAGTAATATCGGGTACGTCAGGCAGTCATATCGGGGCAGTTGTTAGTTCATCTTCACCGCCGAGAGACGTCAGTTCGAGCAGAGAGTAAGTCAGTACAACAGTTACTAAGGCCGGGATATCGGAACACGGCCACGTCCGTCAGCCGCATCATTAAGGGGTCAGTCATATAAAAACAGATGATCATCACCAGGCCGCGGGGACAGTTGCGTGAGTACGAGTCCGAACAGCAGTCCAGGGAGACGCAGCACCGGCGGGCCTGCTTCCAAGGCCTACCACTTCGCTGGAACACATTCCCAGATGACAGCCTACCCACACTCACCGAGAGTTAAGTATAAAATTTGTCGCCCAAAGAAGCCCCACTGAACCACGAATTCGCCTCGTGAATACGAGTAAACAAACTATGACAGTTCCGCACCTCTCAAGTTTTGATGTTGTGTATTTGTGAATATAGACACGAGATAATATATTCATACTTCAAAATACCACAGTCATAGTCTACCTCATTATAATACCCGCAACCTCCAAGCACTTTTAAGTCGGTGGCTGGAGGACATTAACTCTGACCAGATAAGCCACCATGTCCTCGACAGTGGCGGTACCTGCGTCAAGATTGACGATGATATTAAGTCAGTATGTTTCCATAAAGAGGACAATATCTGTTTTCAAAAATTTGCATTAGAAGAACACGTTCTCGTGCCAGGATCTCAAACTCATGATCATCCACAAGTAGAATAAGAATATCGAATTAAGCGATTGGAGTTTCAGTTGAAATTAAATTCAACTCAAGACGAAACAAAATTACATCACATTGAAATTCAATTCATTTTAGATAAATTTGAAAAAAGACAATACGATCTTACAGAATGGTTACGTAGATATGAAGACGAATGCAATCGATTTCAGGTAAGTTCAGATAGACTAAGAATCCTGACTTTATGTTTCTTTGTCAAGGGGTCGGCAAAAGACTGGCATGAAACTAATCCGATAAAAATAGGTCTAACCGCTTCCTGGGAGGTTTGGGAGAGTTCTTTCCGTAATGTTTTTGTTGATAAAGGCTGGTCAATTATTAGGAAAGTTTTTAACAACAAATATTTGGGAGAGACTTTAATCGATTATGCACTTACCAGAGAGAAACTATGCCTGGAAGTGGAACCTAAAGAAACTGAATTATCTTTTATCAACCAGATAGTGTTTGGTTTACCAAGTGAAGCTCAAGAAGAACTTGAAAGGGAAGATATAACTTCTCTTGATGGTCTGTATACTGGGCTTCGAAAGTTGAAGACACTTTTGTCAGAAGGAAAAGGGAAAGACCGTTAAGTCCGAAATCTATAAAAAAAATTTTGTTATAAGAAAAATGAACCCCAAAAGAAACATGAAGCTCTACGGAAGGAGTGTTCAATTTGTGCTGCCCTTGGTTTTCCAAGTCGTTTCCATCCAGTACCTGAATGTCGCAACAAGAATTCGGTCCCTAAAACACTATGATCAAATATGACAGAACATTCTTAAAATCTAAATGATATGGAAATATTAAAAGTCGATTTTTATAGAAACAATTNCGATCAAATATGACAGAACATTCTTAAAATCTAAATGATATGGAAATATTAAAAGTCGATTTTTATAGAAACAATTTAAACTGAGTAACCGGGCAAAATTAGATCCGCTGATAAAATTAAACATCGTTATTAATGAAAATTTAAAAACCAAAGCTATTTATGAAAGCGGCTCAAATGTAACACTAATTAATCAACGAATTGCTGATATGCTTAAGTTGAAATTAATAGAACAAAAAGGTGTACTAAAAACAATCAGCGGACTTGATTTCACTTCAGCCCGGGCTACAATTATGCTTCGTATTGGAAATATTACAGACTACATAACTACCTATGTTGTAAAGAATGATAATTTCTCCTATGATCTCTTGCAAGGTATCAATGCTATTCAGAAATTTAAGATGATTCAAAATGAGAATCTAGGAATTTTTCATCGCACAAATAGCGAGAACGTAATAGATATACAGGAAGACCGATCAAATAATTATCAGATGCAAAATCCAGAAGATACTGAAGATTTGGATAGAGACATTGAAGTAAATTTTCATTAAAATTTAAATAAAGACGAATTTGAAGCTGACTTACAACATATTGAGAATAATAAGAAGAAACAAACAATTTTACAAATAATTGAAAAATTTGTTGGCAAAAGATAAATTTGATATAGGCAAAGTGCGATCACAAGACGCTGAGATAAAACTTCTTAGCGACGAATACGTCACCTCTCTCCCATACAAATGTTCAATCCCTGACGTTACAGATATCAGAACTCAGATTAAGAAATTACTAAAAGCCGGGATCATCGAAGAATCTGCTTCTCCAATTGTATCTCCTGTAACGTTAGTATACAAGAGAGACGAAGGAAGAAAATCCCGCCTACGCATCGACTTCCGAAAATTAAACAAGTTGGTAGTTCCAGAATGTTTTCCTTTCCCTACAATTCAAGATGCGATCGACAAAGTTGTAAATTGTGAATATTTTACAGTATTATACATTAATTCTCCTTTTTGGTGCATCACACTTAAAGTACAAAGGTCGAAAAAAAAACTTATTTTGCCAGTAAATATGGAAAGTTCATGTTTAAAGTTCTACCATTCGGTTTAAAGAACGCTCCAACCACATTCCAGAGGATATTGTCAAATATAATCCGAAAAAATAATTTCGATGAGTGGGCCATTAATTACATCAATGATATCTTGATTTTCTCCCGAACCTGGGAGGACCATCTCAATAATATTATAAAATGTTGACATGTTATCTACTTTGAAGGCTTCAAATTAAAACTAGTTAAATGTTTGTTCTTAGCCGAATCAGTCAAATACCTTGACACACTATTTCGAAGAACACAGTTTCTCCAGCCCAAGGAAATTTAGTCTCTATCCAAAATCTTCAAAGACTTTCTGATAAGAGTGGTGTGCGGAGTATTCTGGGTTCTATAAACTTATACTTGAGATATATAGAAAATAGTACGCAGAAACTATAACCACTACATCAATTACCGAGGAAAGATGTCAAATTTTAAAGGACTGATGACTGTAAACAGACCTTCGAGATGATTAGGATTATTTATGCTCTAAACCGATTCTGGCTATCTACGGTATTGAAATACGTGTCTTCGTAGAGACAGATGCTGGCTACACAGGTATCAGCACGACACTCAAACAACCCCAAGAAGACGGAATACTACATCCTGTTGCGTATTTCTCTTGCAAGCTCTCAAATAGAGAACATCGTTTAGACATTATTTATCTCGAATGCAAGGCTATCAAGGATGCAATAAAGTTTTGGCAGTACTACTTAATTGACCGTCAATTTACGGTCTGCAATGATCACAAACTGTTAGAGAATTTAAAGACAAAAGCCAGAACTGATGAAATCCTTGGATACCTAATTATTTATTTATATCAATTTGACTTTAATATTATATATAAAAAGGGAAAATATAATATTCTGGATCATCTCCTTTCAAGAAATCCAGTTCTTGAACACTTCGAGAATAAAGATGCGATCCAAGTTGTAAATATTATAGATATGTTCACTTAAGAAAAAGACCAAACAGATCATCTTTCTGAGTTGAAAACAGCTAAACCTATAGAGTATAAACAAGGGATCATACTCTAGAAATTAAGAGAAAAATTAAGAATTTTTTTTCTCCCACTTTAGGAAATGAAATAATTGAACTTGTTCATAAACATTAAGATCA
Organism: Clitarchus hookeri; assembly: GCA_002778355.1. Taxonomy (NCBI): domain Eukaryota; kingdom Metazoa; phylum Arthropoda; class Insecta; order Phasmatodea; family Phasmatidae; genus Clitarchus; species Clitarchus hookeri. Next base: position 101,674 of record NQII01006472.1, on the reverse strand, counting down.
CATCGGTCCAGCACAGATGATTGCAACCATCAGACCACATTATTACATCAAGGGTCTAGACAAAGCTATACATACCTTATATAAAAACTGTAAGATTTGTATTGGAAACAAAGTTCGTCGTAGTCGTGCTATCGTCTGCTCTCACAACTAGGCCCTGCTACAGAGCCTTTTCAAATAATGTCGCTCGATAGTGTCGGAGGCTTTGCTGGAAACCGATCCACCAAACGATACATGCATATCCTGGTGGATCATTTCACCAGATATGCGTGGATCTCCACTACAATGGGTCAGAACGCCCAAGATTTTATAAATTCGATTAATCCAATCGCCCAACAAAATATTATCTCAATCCTAATAGCAGATCAATATACGGGCATCAATTCTACTGACATCAAGGACTATTTAGAAAAAAAACAGGAATACAAATCGTCTTTACATGCATTGATCATCCCGAATCAAACGGGCTTAATGAGCGATTACACCAAAAAGTAGTAAATCGCCTTCGGTGTAAAATTAACAACGATAACCATAAAGCCTGGCCAACCCTGGCACAGGAGTGGGTCAAACGAGTACAATGATACCATTCATAGCTCCACACACTTTGCACCATTATACTTACTACTGGGAAAGAAGTCCACGATATTGCCCCTTCAAGAAGTCTACCATACATCTCTTGAAGAAGACCGCAAAATAGCTCTCCGGAATTCTATGAAGAGTTTTCAAATAAATAAGAAACGTGTAGATAAGAATCGACGACAGCACACCTTCATTGTTGGCGATTTAGTCTATTTGGAAAATGGAAATAGGCTGAATCGTAATAAGTTAGATTCAGTTTGGATCGGAACCTATTCAATCATCAAGGAGATCTCGCCGACATTCTATGAAGTTGCTTGTGGAAAGTAAAATAAGATTTCCAATTTCTTCCATTCCGGAAAAAACTGCTTCCTTGTTCCCTGCGGCAATCGACTTCAAGGAAGGAGGTGTAAAAGTTGACTACACTGCTCCATACACGCTCTGCTACTTCGATGCAAACTTCCCTTCATTTGTCAATGTTGTTATCACATGTTTATCTTGTGACTTCTTTGTTTTTTTTACTAATGTTGAATGTACATGTAATTTAATTCTTTTATATATAATAACATTGCGTTCAACAGTCCTACATATATATTTAATTTTTTATGTATTTATTTAACTTTTACATACAAGTGTATCAAGTAACAGATTCGTATTTTTTAAACAGATAAGAATATGTCGTCAGAAAATATAATTATGTGACTATGACCGTGCCATATTAGATTTTATAAGCATTAAAATGTAATAGGAAATATTCGAAGTAGTATATATTTTCGGACTTGTGATTTCTAGTCGAAAGCTAAAGTAACATTAATAAATTTGATTATCCCCTCTTTTTCGACGCCATATTGAATTTAGAGGGAATAGGATTGACTTTTTCATTTCAAAACTAATTATGTAGCCAGTCCGAGCCGCAAGTACAACACAGTAGTTGGCCAACCACAGGCCATGTTTAAGTGCCGTTTGCCTATATCTGACACCCACGAACTTATAAGCATAGATGGCCATCATTTCGAACCATTTATGTTATAGTCACCAAATTCGGACCGTAGGTACTGTTCCTAGCACTGATCAATGCGATTGGGCTGATTATGCCTTAAGCTATCTGATAACATAGTTCGTAGCCATTTTCAAACTGTTGAAGTTATAGCTGCAAAATTCAAATCATATAAATCGACTCCGATGTCAATCAGGATGGTAGGGTCAATTATGCCGTAAGCCCTCTTATAAGCATAGTTTGACTGCCATTTTAAAACTGTTTAAGCTATAGCCACCGAATTCATATCACATGCATCTCCCCAAATGTCAATCAGGATGGTAGGGCAATTATACCTTAGGCCCTCTTATTTGCTAAGTTAGCTGCCATTTTTTAATTTTTGAAGTTATATGCACTAAATTTATAAAATATACACCATCCTCAATGGCGAAAAGGTCCGCAGGGTCACCTATACCCTATAAGTATAAATTACCACAATTTCCGAACTGTTTAATATATAGCTACCAAGTTCATAACATAACCATCATCCCCGAAGACAAGCAGGACCGCAGGGTAAAGTATGCTTTAAGCCCTTCTATAAGCATAGTTGGCAACCATTTCTCACACACAAAAGCTAATGTCACCAAATTCATACCATAGGCATCACACCCGACGGTGAAAAGTGTGGTAGGGCAAGTATGCCTTAAGCTCTCCTATAAGCATAGTGGCCCACAATCTCCCATCCACCGAAACTATAGTCGCCAAATTCATCACAGGCATCATCTCCGATGACGAACAGGGTGGAGGGAGCAATTGCGCCTTAAGCCCTCATATTAGCATAGCTGGCTGCCATTTCCCATAGACCGAAGCTACAGCCACCAAATTCATAGCATAGACATCATCCCCGACGACGAACTGGTTGATGGGGCAAGTGTACTTTAAGTCCTCTTACAAGCATATTCGGCAGCCATTCCCCATCCACCGAAGTTATAGTCGGCAAACTCATAACATAGAAATCGCCCCATCAACAAACTGGGTGGGAAGGTCAAGTATGCATTAAGCCCTCTTATAAGCATAGTTGACAACCTTTCTCATCTGCTGAAGCCATAGTCTTCAAATTTAAATCATACACATAACGCCTGACATCGAACAGGGCTGCATGGGCAATTAGTCCATATTCATTCTTATAAGCATAGTTAACCGCCATTTCAAATATACTGAATCTATAGCCACCAAATTCATATCATAGGCAGTGCATATGGCGACGATTAAGGTGGCGAGACAATTTAGCCCTAATCCATCTTATAAGCATAGGTAGCTCTAACTTCCAAACTGTTTAAGATATAGTCACCATATTCATATAACAGGTTTCTCTCCCGACATTGAACATGACGACAGGGTCAAGTATGCCTTAAGCCCTCCTATAAGCATATTTGGCTACCAGTTGCTATCCACCGAAGCTACAGTTTCCAAATTCTAATCAAAGGCATCGCTCCCCACATCGAACAGGAAAATGAGGTAAATTATGGCTTAAGCCTTCCTATAAGCATAGCTAATTGCCATTTCCTATCTGCTTAAACAACAGTTTTCAAATTCATATCACAGACATCACTTCTGACTGCATTCAAGTTTATAAGGACAAATAGGCCTTAACACCTGTTATAAGAATAGTTGGACATTATTTCCGAACCTTTGAAGTTCGGGAACATGTTACAACCATACATACATGTAAAACAAATCTAGTTAGGTCTACATACTAGTGCGTCGCAAAGTTACCGATGAATGTAGGAGTGTAGGGTCTGAAAAAGCACACATGTGTAGGTCCGCACACACTCTACAATAACCAACTGCCACCTTCATTGCCTGCTGCCACAGGTGTCAGCCAACTCGGATCCCCTCAGCGACAGCTAATATCCCCTTCGCCCACCAACATCCGGGCTGCATATGTAAAATGCGAAAATGTATACATAAATAAATGTTAGCACGGGTAACATGCAACAACCAATAATATGCGAGACAAAAATCAAGATATATGGAAATGTGCTGTGAGTATTATGTCCATAGGAATGGTTACCAGTAAAATACATATATAGTAAAAGAAACAAACTCCGTCAGCACAACACAAGGACCTATAGTACAAGATCTCGTTAGCATAGGTAACCCTTAACAACCAACCATATATTGAAGAAAAAGGATTTCATACTATTGCGCAAATAACAATACATACATAGTCGTAGGTCACATTAAAACATGTATGTGTTACTAAAAATAAACACTGTCAGCCTAACATGAGGGTCGGGGGGACCGAATTGAAAAGATATGAAACGAGCCTCTACATGAAGAATCAGTCATGTCACCAATAATAAAGGTTTCGAATATACGCAAGTACATTACAAGCATGATGTCATAACGAGGCACAATATATAAAAAATACCCGATGGTGCCACAGTCCATAATACTGATATCAGTATTGCTATCACACCAAAAATTTTAGTAAAAGCTAGAATGTTCTGCGACATGAAAAAGAACTAATGTTGACAATTATCAACCTCAAAAAGTCAAAAATGCGGCAAGTGCAGCACACATTACACGACTTGTAATGACTGTGTTTCTTTGCTTACCATGAAACAACATACATTTAAACCATTAGTCTCCTAAGATAGACAACTCTGCTACACACTGATGCAAGCAGATACGAAAATAAAATGTAAAGGAAAACAGTTACTTACCAGCCATCGCAATCACATATTACACAATCGTTGGGTGCAGTATGCTGCATTAGACCAAGCTAGACAAGACCAGGTAGCCCTGGATAGTACAACGTAATAGCAAACGACTTCCTTAGAAATCGATTGAAACGAACCATCACATTAAGAGTACAGCCAATACATACATTACTAGCAGTGGAACGCATCCGACCCGTCAGATGTGCGATTAACTAGCATCTTGAGATTCTATAAGGCAGCCCAGGTGGTCGGCGGACGGCGCGGGCACCATGTGGGTCTCGGCAAGTCGAAGGGATGGCACATAACACTAGCCGAGAGAGACGCGTCAGGCTCCAGGGTATAAGACCAGCCGAGTCCCACACGCACTTCCCTTTACGAGAGGAATGCCGATATTTAGTGCATGGTAGTAATTTATTTCGGTTTAATTATTATTTACATGTACTATTTCGAATATGTGTGATTTATAATGCTAGAACTGTAAGCACACTGTGAAATGAATTACCCATGAATCGCTCGCCACGAAATTTTAATTTATATAGAAATAATAGTTAATGTATGAACTTTGTAATGACGAGTAAAAAAGCATCACAACATATATATTTCAACTATATATGTACTCTGCTTTTCAGTCGTCTCAAAATATAGGTATTCTGACAGCGCTGGAGACAGTGCACCGACGTTGAGAATGAGATGGCGTAGGTTTATACACATAGTGAGACCAATAATTTCACAGGAAAAAAATACTACATGATTCGCAATTAAAATTTGTCTTAAATCTATGTATTTAAGTACCGAACACATCAAGCAACAACAGCAAGGTTAAGGAAAAAGCTAAAATTTAGTACACACAGTCTTTGGATGACATCATACCAAGCCTGTAAGTGCCTGGAGTGACTGGATGAGAGTTATGCAATTATACATTTTCTAAACAAAATCACACAAATACATATCATTTCATTTAGTAGAGCCTCTAGCTCTGAGTTCATCAATAATAAAATTTTTCTTTTCACTGACAGAAATACATCCAATTCTTTGCAATGAAACCATCATCAGCAGTCTACCAAGCAAGTCATTGGAGTCTTCGGAAAAAATTAAGTAGCTACACCACATGGCTTCCATTGCAGAAGGTTCACGATACATGTTCTTATGTGATGAGTATGTTGTGAGATACCTCTGGACCTGAGCACTGGGTTCAAATCTTTATTTCCTCTGCCCTAACGTCAAGTTAGCCCTCATCTTCAGCAAAATGTTTATGCCTTTGCTTTGCAGATGCTGTCACTCCATCATCATCAGTAGAATATATATATTTCAATATATAGTTTTCCTATCAACCGCAGTCTTGGAGGCGACATTTCGTTCCCACAGTAAGTTGTAACATCTTCGTTTTTTTTTTTCACTATACAGGTTAGTGGCACAAGTATGTTGTTAACATCTTATGTAGGTCCATAGTAAAATTCTGCAACACTTAGTTCTTTCAACACCTACTGATTTGAAAGACGATGCAGTCTCTGGTAATGCTATGGGCGCATTAATTGGCTGCCTCCCAATCCTAGAGTGTTTTAAAAGTGGTGCTACCGTTACAGACACACAACATTCCAGGAGCCGATAAAAGACAGTTCGAGAGAGAGCAGTAGCAGCAGCAATAGAAAGCAGATCGTTACGGTGAATGTTTGTTAAGAAGATGAGTGATCGAAATGTCAACTTCGTTGGCTAGAAAGTGATCGACCTGATAAGGCAACTTATTACAGTCCAGCAACCATGCTGTGGTTTACAGCACATAGCCAGCAGTGATCTACTGAGGCAACAAGAGACGGGCAATACCCTCGCGAAGAACAGGAGCGATGAGGTGGACACTGCTATGAACTGATTCTGGCAGATATATAAAGGAAAATAGTTATAATCACCAACCAACCGATGTGTATTGCCCAAGCGTCAAGCACTGCATATTGCATCAGTAGTGACTAGACAACGCCATGCGTCTGAAAACTGATGTGGTAGCCTTGGTTAGTAAAGCAGAATAGCAAACGATTTTCCTACAAACTGGCAGAAATTAAGCCATTAAATTCAGATTACAGCCAACACTTACAACCCTCATCACTAGTGGTGAAACACAACCGCCCAGTCCGAGATTGTGTGATCAACTAACATCTTGAGAATCTGTAAGGCAGCCAGTTGGTCGACTGACAGTGTAGGCACTGCGCAGGTCTCAACGAATAGAAGAAAAGGTGTGTGTATATATATATGTATATATATATTTATTTATATACACACACACACACTAACCGAGNTATGTATATATATATATTTATTTATATACACACACACACTAACCGAGAGTCGCATTAGGCTCCAGGGTGGCAGACCAGCTGAGTCACACATCCACTTTCCCTTTACGAGAGGAATTCAGTTATACAAAACAATTAAAAAAAGTTATTTCGTTGAAGTATTATATAGATGAAATTATTTTTAGGGATGAAGAAAAACCATGCGAACACTCTGAGAAAACCCATTTTTCCTGCTTGCAATAACAGGAACCATTTTGACATACGACCATTACCTTGATCTTTGGCCACTATCTCGGACATCTATGCTAGGGATAAAGAAAAAAAGCTTTATATCTAAATAAAATAAAGTCGTTTATTCGCGTCTGTCTGTGTATTCGCTTAGTAATTCTGAACTACTTGATGGATTTTGATGAAGTTTTCAACATCATTTAGAATATTTCTTGAGAAAGGTTATGGTGTATCATACATTTATATTTAATGTAAGGATAGTAGAGAAACGTCGAACCGTTTGTAATCAAGTCGTAAAAAACCACTTTAAGGGATTTTAATAACCCATAAGATATACATCAAAGTAATATAATATATAATTGTAGCTCTAGAAAAGATCTACAGTAAAGTCCATGATAGCATATGTTTATCTTTTAAGGATAACCCAAAGTAACCATTTTTGTCTTTCAAAGTATCGCTGTTAAAACTAAGTTGTTACTGGGCGAAACCGGGCCGGTTCGCTTGTTTTTATATAAAACAAACATAGGATCACACTGAGAAAATCACTTTGCACTGCTCATAATAGCAGGAACCATGACAAGCAACCTTGACCTTCGATGTTTTCATGTGACCTTGACCTTTGGCCACCATCTCGAACGACATCTACTGCTTGAAAGAAAGAAAAATTTATAGAATTTTGTTGTTCTAGTGAAATCTATGAATGGTGGTGCTGGGAGAAGAGTTGATGCAAGAATAGGATTTGAACTTGTAATGTGCAAATAAAGACTTAAAACTGAAATACAAAAAAAATTATTTTTTTTGCAAATAGAGACACTTTACTTAAAGAAAAGAGAGTTTATGTAAGAGCATGATGGTATATACCGCACTGAAAATATCTTAGGTCATATGTATGACTGTAATAAAAAAGAAAATTCTTATTGCATGATTATGACTATATAAAAATAAGTAAATTCTTATTGTATAGCTGTGATTTTATTAAACAATTAAATTTATTTGAAAACATATGATATGTTTTAAAAATATATATATCTCGAATATTCATAAGGGCTACAAAAAAAACCATACAAAAATTATTATTACCTAGTATTAGTTTATAATAAAAATGAGGGTAACAATTTTTATTCTTATTTATAATTTTTCGTCCCCTTACACACAATATTACATAAACTTATTTTAAACCCTCATAACAAAACATGTCCCGATATCGCTGTTAGCTAGGGCATCCGTCATGCTGCTGATCTCAAGGTTCGGTGGTTCGATCCCGCACTACGCCAGATATTATTTTGAGTCATCTTACCACAAAATATACACCCAAGCGCGGAGCTCTAACAACACAAACCGCAAGACAACCTTGCGAATGACGAAGATGATTTGTCGAAAGGGCTTTCGGGAGAAGCCGAAGGTTTTCCACGTCAACCTACTGACACTAGTTGAATGTCCAGAAGTTGGAGAGTTTTTTCGGATGAACAGACTTAATGAGGAAGCAGTGTTATGCACGTACCATCTGCCTCAATCTCCCGGTGCCATTCGCGAGCTTGCATCCTCTCACAACGCAGTGATGGGTGGGTAGCTGTGAATTGATTTGCCCCTCCATAAGCTCTTCTAGGCTTACCCGCTGTGGCGCTGGTCAGTCCTGGGGTGGGAAGGAGGGGGGACTGATTGCTGATATTATCTGGGGCATCACTACATTTTCCCACGTGCTGGAGCGGTATACGACTGCGGCCTCTTGCGTGAGCTTTCTGGATGTCTATTGCCTTGGTGCATGCTGACGTGTATAGATTGTTCTCGATTGAGCACCTGTATCTATAAATACTACCGCATCCAGAGAGAATGATAGTCTGATTGCCCCTTGGCGAATTGCAGCGAGCGGTGAACGAAGAAAAGGACTGGCGGCGAAGGTGAGAGAGGCTGACCCGGACATGTGTGTGTATAACGGTGACGGACGAGGTACAATAAGGCTCTGGAGGATGTGTTACGAGACGAATAGTGTGAGCGTGTGTACGAGAGCACTCGGGACACTCTAGAACGTTCTGGACAGAAAATACTGGTAAAATCTGAACTGAAATAACTTGGGGCGGAATGGACGAGTTATAATGACTTGTTTGTAAATACTGAAACTGTCAGATAGCAGATTTGAATAATTTTAATAGTAATTGAGTGGGTGTTAGAAAACTGTTTGTATGTACTGGATTACAGTGTTTAATTGTGTTTATTTCTGTCAGGTGAGAAAAAGTTTTTTCAGTCAATGGCAAGTGCCACCCATTTATGTCAAGATAATAATTATGGAGTAATTTATTTAAATGGTTTTTAATTCATTAAGTTATTACTATTAACTTTTTTCAGTGAATTAAGACCTCCATCCCTTGAACTTGGCTACGCTAAAAAACTTTGGAAAATTATAACAGCATGAAAATCTACAGTTATGCCATATTAAGTCTTTGCGCTCCTTGGTGTGACTGGTTGAGTAACGAATGCCTTACCTGCCACCTCTTTCAAACGCCCCTTAAATTAGCCACTTTACAGAAAACGCAATATTATTATTTACTGTTTATGGCAGACTTTCAAATTCATCACTTTTATCATGTGAGGTCAAAATGATTGCACACACGTCTAAGGCACAGAATAAAACTATCAGAAGCAAACCAGTGGGTAAGTACATTTTATATGAACGAACTCGAACCGGATTAGCGGGACAAAATCTGTAATTTTATAACTGTGATAATGTAAGCCAAACACAATTGTTAGTGCCTTACAACACAACATAGAAACTATTTGGTTTTTTAAATTGAGCAATTATAAGGTTTATATGATAATAGTCAACTTTGCGTGTATATATCAATACACACACATTGACCAGATAAGTCGTTAAATTATGCACGTGTATATAAAAATTTATATATAATTTGTCGTTAATGTATCGTAACCGTGCGTGAGCGGAATAAATAGGAAAAATAAATAGGGGAACATATATATGACATAAGGCCCAAAGTGATTTCTGAGGGTGGTTAATGCCCTGGAATGTTGCGACTGGTGATGTGATATGCAACGATAAATTGGAAACCACTTGCGATTAAGCAACGAAAATTGGCATACAGGCAAACATTTTCAAGAAAGTTTACCACAGAAAATGACGTTACGGAGAGTACATCCCTTCATACATTAAATAGTGTTTGGCACCCTCCGATAACTTAGAACTTTGTAACTCTGCGCTTAAAGCTATTTGATTTGACATGTTAGAAATTAGCATGCAAAAAGCAATAAAAATGGTTGATGTGGTAGTATCCACTAATCCCGACTGTTAATGCAGAAATCACATGTTTAGTTGGACGGCAGATAGTAGTTGCCTGCGAAGTAGGCAGCCGCTGGCACTTACTGGGGTGTAAGACATACTAACTGACATCTTAGTTCAGGTTTTTGACTTAATTCAGATACATTTCCCCATAGTAAATGGTGGTAGTGTGGGGTGGTTGAATAAAACTACCATAGTTTTTGAGTCTCATGTCCTTATTTTGGAATGCGAAGAGTTTACATGGTTACACCATATGCTCGAAGTGTTAGCCATCTGTTAGCCAAGTGTTACCGTACGTACACGAATGCGACGCTCATATTATTGGTGCACACACTGCCACATACCGGGATTAGCCTGTACGGTATGGCATTCATCTTTAATACGTTTCCACAGATCTTCCACACTGTCCAGCTCCATTGCATACACCTGTGCCGTCAAGTGATCCTACAAGTAAAAGTCAAATGGGTTAAGGTCCAGTGATATGGGTGGCCAACCAACTTGCCCACCTCAGCCAATCACGCCGGGTACTGCGCATCTATGTACTGCCTTGTTGTGCCACCAAAGTGTGCTGTTGCACCATCCTACATATACCACATGTCGTCTCGCATATTCAGTGGTACATCTTCAAGTGGTTGTGGCATGTCGTCGTTCAAGAAGCACCGAAAGGAAGCTTCAGGTAGCCGTATGGGAAGGATGTGTGGCCCATTAGCATTATATTGATAATCCCCTTCCAATACGTTCAGAAAAAACAGACGTTGGAAGAGGGATTCCCGTACCGGATGGGGGTTGATGTGTGCACACACATGCTCGTTGTGGAATTTGAAGACACCGTGCCTCGTGAAGGATACTTCGTTGGTGAATAGTACAGTGCCGTAGAAACCAGAGACTCGTCTGATTTGGGCCTGGAACCACCCAAAATACTGTAAACGGTCTGGCTGGTCAGGGGGGAGAAGTGCCTGCACTGGCTAGTAGTGACATGCGTGCAATCTGTTTCACCGTAAAATGAGACATACTGTAGACTGTTATTGCGTTCAGTACATTAGCGATTCCGCGAATGCTGGCACCTGGGTTAGCATCAACGTAGTCCAATACATCCTGCGCGATGTCTAACCGTGGTCGAACAACATCGTGGTAACTTGGACGTACAGTTCCTGTTTCACGCAATCGCTTATGAACTGACGTGAATGCACGTGCATCTAGTAAATGTCGAGCTGAAGATTTTTCGGCGTATCAACGACGCGAAGATAATGCAATAGACATAATTTAACCATATGTGTGATGCATTTACGTAAGTTTTTCGTTACAATTCTCCATCACACGTTTTGTGAAAAAAATGTCTGCTGTGTCAAATACCAACGCAATGCAATAGGCAATTTGTACGATTACAGAAACAAATGCAATAGGGCACTTGCCCGCAGTTACTTCTCCGCCGTCCAGAATCTTAGGGACATTAGCCAGGGTATCAGTTCACCCGTCAACAGTTAAATAGGCTGGGTACATCCCAGGCAACAACTTATCTACTTTCGAATTAAGGAGATGTAAAATAATTTGATTTATATCCACATTAATATCTATGATTAGAGCCACTGACTGAGGTTTACTCGAAATAACTAGGCCTAACTTATTTGCATTATAAATTAAATATATCGTTTTGTAGTCTATATAAAATAAGTTACTTTAATTTAGTTCCTGAACCAAAGGGAGATTGTATTTTTNTGGTAGTCTATATAAAATAAGTAACTTTAATTTAGTTCCTGAACCAAAGGGAGATTGTATTTTTAAAAATTACTTTATAGGGACTTTAAGATTGAATAAATTAAATTCTCTTTCCAGTATGTACTTTTGGTAACTAGGAAAAAAGTTAGCTGATTGTTATGTAAATTTTAATCATTTACATGGAATCATAACGAAGTTTAAAATTTAAGAACTAATGAAATGGCGATAACTTGTTAACGATATTTATTTTCGCATAAATTTTTTCAGGAGGACTCAGTCGCATTTGTTTTTTTTATTGACTTCCACGACTGCTTTCTACTGGGAACAAGAATGAGGCGTAAATNGTTAAATAGGCTGGGTACATCCCAGGCAACAACTTATCTACTTTCGAATTAAGGAGATGTAAAATAATTTGATTTACATCCACATTAATATATATTATTAGAGCCACTGACTGAGGTTTACTCGAAATAACTAGGCCTAACTTATTTGCATTATAAATTAAATATATCGTTTTGTAGTCTATATAAAATAAGTTACTTTAATTTAGTTCCTGAACCAAAGGGAGATTGTATTTTTAAAAATTACTTTATAGGGACTTTAAGATTGAATAAATTAAATTCTCTTTCCGGTATGTACTTTTGGTAACTAGGAAAAAAGTTAGCTGATTGTTATGTAAATTTTAATCATTTACATGGAATCATAACGAAGTTTAAAATTTAAGAACTAATGAAATGGCGATAACTTGTTAACGATATTTATTTTCGCATAAATTTTTTCAGAAGGACTCAGTCGCATTTGTTTTTTTTATTGACTTCCACGACTGCTTTCTACTGGGAACAAGAATGAGGCGTAAATCTCCCGAATGAAGCTAGGGAGGCTTCACGTGTTCACACAAAAGCGCCAAGGATGTTTTTTCCCCAAATACTTCCCTTTGTGTCGTGTTATTCTCCGCGAGGCTACGGGAAGGAGCCATGCTGTCTCGTCAGAAGGCGGAAAGCCGCGGCAATATCGACCGTAATGACAGCGTGAAGAAGTCGAGGGGCTGGCCTCGCAATTAAACCTCGTGCTGCACGCGCAAGTGAAGGGGGGTGGTCGGAACTTTGATAAGGGTGGCAAAGGAGGCTGACTGGAGCGGAATGAAGCGGCCGAAGGAGGGGGAAAACCCTTTCAGTAGCGCCGACAGCATTCTCGTCGGTAATGTGTCCGTAACATTTTAATTACCGCGCCCTTGTTTCCCGGCAGAGGCTCTCGCCATTAATAACAGCCGCAGCCTTGGGAGCCCCCGAGAGCCGCAGATTGCCGACTCCGCTCCACGTCCACGGCGGGGACACTGCTCTTATCAGGTTTTTGCGAAGCGCGGAGACGTAGAGGAGTTGCCAGAGATGGCCAGTGTAGTGGTAACGGCTGCTTCCAGCAGGGACGAAAGCACCTTCAAGGTCACTGGTGCACGATCAAAATAATTACTGCTTGTAGCCATGTAACATTCAATTGACATGTTCACTGATGTGTATGCTTCTTAAAGCCCAGGAAGTGTCAAAGTAGGTCAGAAGCATNTGCCCAGGAAGTGTCAAAGTAGGTCAGAAGCTAAGTTACAAGTACATTCGTGACACACTTGGAGGCTTGAGTTCACCTGCACTGACATAACGTCCACTATAGAACACGTTATTTATGTCACACCATAACCAAACAAATAGCCTACGAAAGTAAAAACACACCTAATAGTTTGACCAAATTTTATTAATGTTTTGTCTAACACTAGTTAAACCTATAAAAAAAATCAATTATATTTTTTAAACGAAATAGTACAAAATGTTTTTCTAAACGATTTTAGAAGTAAATTTAAATGAGGTTTTAATATAGTTCAAGCCATTTTTGAACTATATTGCTTAACTCTTTAGTTGTCGCGGACGAATAACGTTTTAATTTCTACACTTTGAAATCTGTAATATANACTGGTGCACGATCAAAATAATTACTGCTTGTAGCCATGTAACATTCAATTGACATGTTCACTGATGTGTATGCTTCTTAAAGCCCAGGAAGTGTCAAAGTAGGTCAGAAGCATTCGTGACACACCTGGAGGCTTGAGTTCACCTGCACTGACATAACGTCCACTATAGAATACGTTCTTTATGTCACACCATAACCAAACAAATAGCCTACGAAAGTAAAAACACACCTAATAGTTTGACCTAATTTTATTAATGTTTTTGTCTAACACTAGTTAAACCTATAAACAAAAATCAATTATATTTTTTAAACGAAATAGTACAAAATGTTTTTTCTAAACGATTTTACAAATACATTTTTAATGAGGTTTTAATATAGTTCAAGCCATTTTTTTAACTATATTGCTTAACTCTTTAGTTGTCGCGGACGAATAACGTTTTAATTTCTACACTTTGAAATCTGTAATATANTAACTATATTGCTTAACTCTTTAGTTGTCGCGGACGAATAACGTTTTAATTTCTACACTTTGAAATCTGTAATATACTAAATATTGGATATTTTCTGTAAAATAACTCAAAATAATAAATTTTAAAACTAGTGAATTGCACATCCTGCAATTGAAAGTTTTCAATGTCTGTATTGCACAATATTTAATTAATTTTAAAAGCAAAAATACAGTATGCACCAATGACCTTAACTTAATATACATTGGGGTGGAAGTTAGCACTGATGTACCTGCGATGTTTATTTCAAGGATATTGGAGTGCATCCTCTGCTAGTATAAAGAAAACATTAAATAAAACGAAAAAGAAATAAGGTGAGCGTCACTCTGTTCAGGCACTGGGCAGAACATTGATGTGTTTCGAGAACTGTCGTGGCGGGCAGTATTCTGCATAGCACTTGTACAGCGCGGAGACGCACACACACACACCAGCCCAGAGTCGACGTAACCTCGTTATTAAAGGCGGCGCGGCATACCACCAGTGTGTCCTCCAGCGCAACACTGTAATAAACGACAGGGATAAACAGCAGTCAAGGACTTCCAATGGTGACTCCCATTTTGAAGTTTGCTGTATTGACTTGAACGATAGTTTTCATGATTGCAATAATGCTTAAAATTGCGTGTATTTGGTGTAAGTAAATTATTTGTATATTAATATTAGTAATTGTTGTGTGATTGTTTGAAAAAAAATACTTGTCTAGGCCCAATATATAAAATTGGAGTAATATGAATCTACGAAAAGAAATTTGGAAATATTTTCTATGTAATTAATTTGTGTTTTTCATTGCTATTGAAATACTTTTAAAAGAAAATGTCTGCTTTAAAAGTGAGTTGTCCTACTTTTGTGCTAAAATTGCGGGCCATGGCATGGGTGGGCCCGCGAACCACAGTCCGTTCGGCGGGTACCATCATATTGCCAAAAACTTGTTTGTTAGTTGACGATCTTCCAACGACAGTCTTCTCGACCAAACGCCTGTTCTGTGAGGTGACTGTTCGGCCAAATGCCAGAGATCAAAGCTGAGGAAATTTGAGTTAGGCGGTAAAATTATTTGAATGTAACTATGATGTTCGACATACGCCATTGTAGGGCTTTGATGTATGCCGCAGAACCAGAATTACACGAAGCTCTGTCCAATATTTAAGTTCGCAACTACCTTCTACCTCCAGCCCGAAAATAATTTTAAAAAAAATTTTTAATACTTGTTTACTAGTGTCTTGTCCTGACAAATAGGTAGACATGTTCAGCCGTACGCTACTAATTCCAAACACCTGCCTATTATTCTTGATATAAATTTTCTGTCATGGTGTATTTTGCCAAATGACTTCAGCCAAATTAATGTAAAATTTCAATTAAAATAATTAAATGTTGCATATAGTAACTATCGTAGAAAATAAAATTTATTCTTAACATTTATGATGCAGAATGTTTATGAAATGTTTGGCTAAATTTAACAATTTAAATATTACACTTTTACACGGTAAAAGTTTATGCATACAAATGTGCGCCTAAATATTCTGTTAAGTGGTCGATATATTCAGTGTTTAACTGAACTTATGTGCATCTTTCTGGATCAATGCACGGTTCTATCAAAAACAGAATCTCATTTAGGAGATACAGAGTGTAACTGCATACCAACGACAATTTGCAGATGCAGGTTCATCATAATTGAGAATACCGATCTCCGGTTTAGGGTTCCTCATGGCAAAACAAATAGAAAATATGTGCAAACGATTAATGCTCAAAAATTATATACAAGAACGTAATTTGCCTTTGTAGATACAAATGAAGAACTGCTTTAATGATAATAATAACTCAAAGTTTTTGCGATAGAAGACAGAGTGTCTGGCGTGGAAGTATGCATGTACATATAATACATAATTAAACGACAAATTATTATTCTCAATGCAAAAACTAAAGGAATATATTTTCGTCTTAAAACCACACACCCCACTGTTAATAGTAATTTATTTTAAATGTTTAAATTAATATTTGTAATAGCTGCAGGCGGGTAACATCCATTTTATTCTAAGAAATGTGTCGTTATGTATTAGGTTTTATCGCGCTATATGCTAATGTGTTCATATGCTAGGCAGCTCACTGCTTCGGTTAAAAATAGCCTAAATATACTTTGTGGATGAATTATATGGAAACGGTTGGGAATAAATAATGACACAATACAAACTAAATCATTAATTTTGTCCCTGTGAAATATTATATAACATTCGTTAAGCAAAGGTACTCTCAAACCACTAAATATAGTTCAGAATAATGGTGGCAGCGCCACTTCTATTATTATAAGTAACTCTCCCACCACTTATACATTTTGTAGTACTTACACAATGTTGATCCGTTATTCATCATACACACTCTAGTTGTTCCTTTTGAAATAATTCGTTTTATCAACAGTAAGTTGTACTTTCAAAGGGATATGCCATTCTTAGAAATAATTTGAAACCCTAAAGCGTTAAAAGTTTTCAAATTGCGTTTTCGTGACTCGCATGCAGCTGTAGTTTAAAGGCATTATTCATTCACATCCTGTAAATCATATATAACATTTTTACCAATTAAATTTTTTACTGCGTTGAATATGCGAGAAAAATGCTTATAATTTTGATATTTCAGAAGTTTCAAATATATAATTTATCAATTTTCATTGGTTTTCACGTGCACAAAATTACGTCCCGTTTGAAACATTTGACATTTTTATCAGTCTGTATTTATTTTCTGTGTTTCCAGGAGAGAAATAAATAGGCTTACTCCTGTAATTAATGTTGAATATCATATATGCAATAAGAAACTAAAAAAGTTATTTAATTAAAATAAAATAATTTTCACGTAAATATTTTGTCGAACATTTTCGAAAGATGCTTTAAATATAGAATTATATTTTAAACACAATTTCCATTACAAACAATCTCTAGAATCACATAAAATATAAGCAAAAAACGGACACTTTCCTAGCAAAAAAATCATTAAAGTTCAAACTAGTTACGTTATATTATTAAGGTAACGGCAAAGAACAGCTTCGTAAAATAATGAATAATTTTTAACATTTAAATATTTTATCTACATTACACTGCTTTAATAAAATACATCGATCATAATCGTCGTTTAACGGGACAGGGAAAATAAAATAACCATACTATGTTTTCCTTTAAATACGGATGGAAAAAAAAACTTCGGAAAACCATTGTACTAGGCAGAAAAAAGTATAATGTTTTCGCAACCAAAAACTACTATTCAGGCATTTCTTTAAACATTTATGCTGTAGTAAAATTTATATTTTTGTGACAATGTCAAAAAGGTTAACCATTTGCAAAATCGATATAAATAAAGTGTAAATATTCTGTTGAAGTGTTAATGTTAGCAAAGCCTGTAAGTAATGTTGCCGCAACCAAATTTTGTATTACACTAGAAATAACGGAGAACAAAATATTTGTGTTACTACGGTATTAAAGTAATGTCCAACTCACACCAGTTTACACTGACTTGACATCGTTATATGGCGGATGCTGGTGAACAGCGATAGCCCCCAACAATTCAAATTTTAAAGCGTAGAGTGAGAACTAAATGAAACGTAGGTCAAATGTCAAATTTTAAAAGCAGTTTACGTGTTCAGAATATGCATATATTTCTAGAACGTAAAGTATTTCCACATAACGAAAGAGCACTGCAGTATGTCGTTATATCTTAGCAACACCCACAATATGAAACACTGTCAGGCATGTTAAAGTAGAGAAATTTGTAAAACAATGGATTTCTTAAAGTGAAGATGGCCATGTACGCAAGGCGTGGGTTCGATTCTCCCCCTGTCTTACGTTGTAAGTTCAAGTAATATAAATTTTTGTAACAAAATTATTGTACTATATTTATTTTACACCTGAATGTTTTTTTAAAGCAAAAGGAATATAATTTTTTTTAACACAAAAGTAATCATCAATTCAACACAAAATTAGTTTTGCCGCAACATAAACACTGCCTTAATGTTGACAGTAAAGTAAAAAGGTAACGTTGTTACTTAATATTATAGTTGATTTAATAGCATAACGGTGTATTACATTAACAGCAAGACAGCCCAAGCATTACAGAAAATTACCGTACTTGTAACATAAATAATGTTTGAACATTACAACTGTACAACCGTACAGAAAACTGAAATGAAACCCTTAACCTAAATAATTTATACAAAAATTTAACTATTCTCTTAATTCTGAAAAATGTCTTACAATAACGCTAGTTTTTATGATTGATATAAATATAAGATGGATAACTATATTTCAGTTCCACTGATTTGAACGTTCAAATATACTTTTAAGTACGATATTAACAAATTTAACTTTTTAACTAATTCCCTTCTACGTTATTTTATGAATTAAAATCAATAATAACCCTATCGTTTAAATATACCCAGTTAGATGCAGGAATATATTTTTCATATGTTTATTTCATATGCGCTGAGCATATAGCCAGTTGGTTAGGCATGTAACCTAACCAACTGTACGAACGTAACCAAACCAAAACTTAAATAGACATTTACGTGGAATCACAGGTCTAGTGGGACGCGCGCACCGATGTGATTCGGCCATAGAGAAAAGACGAGGCAGGCCGATTTTCATATTTTGCACATGAACCAAATATTGGCTCAAATACTGGCTAAACAACTGACAAATTCATGTGTTTCAACAATGATGTGACTTTGGTTTGAATTTGGTTTTACCTTGAAACCCAGGATTTTTACGAGAAAAAAAAAATGTATTTTTGCCTAGTATTTGTTTTATAACGTAGTCAAAGGTAATGTGCTAGTATACAAAATAATTAATTTTAGTAAACAGTGTAGTAACATCAGTGGATGCAGCGTGGTTTTAAAAATTGCCGGGGAAGTGTGAGTAAAGTGGTTTGGGCGGCTCTTACCAGCGAGTTCTTGAGAGCCGATGAAGGCGGTTGAGGTAAGTAGGGAGCAGCGCAGAAATGAGTGAGCGGGGAAAACGGGGAATTTTCGAGAAAACTCGCCAACCAGCGACATCACCCGGCACGATTCCCACATGCGAAAATCTGGGAGTGACTCGGCCGGGGACTGAACCCGTTTCGCCTTGGCGGGCGTAGAAGCTAACCACTCGGCTATCACGGCTCCTGTGTGCGAAGAAAACCAGTTCAGTGTTGGGACACGGAGATCGTTATTACCAGGTGGTATGCGCACTTTACACCATGTTCCCTCTACTGGCTCGACTCGCTCACGCGACAATGTTACCTGGCCAGTCATAGCAACGTTTACTCACAAGTGCCCTGCAGGTGGAAATCTCTCCTGGAAGCACGTCTCAGTAGAGCGCGTATGCGGCAGGCAGCCGCTGGCCACGGCGAGCAGTGGAAGGCATACCCGGCAGTAATAATAATAAAGATAACAGCGGGGCAAATTCAATCAGTAATTAGCAGCTAGGAATTCCTGGGAGCTTTTGCAGAGCCGAACTCAATTACCCGGGCGCCACGCCAGACTTTGCAGTTGCTTTCAAAAGGAGCCTGGGGAAGGAAAGGAGCGGAGAAGCAGGCAGGAGTAACTGGAGGGTGTTGGGGAAGAAAGAAGGGCGCAATTGTAGTCTTGATATGAAACAGTCCTGGATTCCAGTGCTCACCAAGGCGTCGCACTCACGTGTCGAAGGGGTCGGTAAAGGCTGTTCACGATTTATTGACCACTTTTGAAATAAACTTTTCAAAAATGTCATTGCCCCGACCAGAATACATTTAAATGGGTAAACTGACTGTCACGCGCCCAATATGGTTGGTTTCGACGAAAAGAAAGCAGTTTCATATCTTAAAGTGGAATTATGAGTGTTATTTATCAGTTGTGAAAATGTTGGTATTATTTATTTCGCTTTCTGTTTTTTGAATTGTATAAGTGTAATATTTGTTAACTTTGTAAATTATTTCCTTTTCTAATAATTTGGCATCTTCACTTGGCCCACGCAATAATATAGTGATGAGATCCACTGCAATAATAATTTTACATATAGTGGAAGAATACACAATGTGTATAGAAGTGGATCTTAAAGCGGGGCTTTCAAAAGTACTCATTTTACCATGAGCAGTCTACACCAGTGTTGCTAACCTACAGACCTGCAAGTTGGCTTCTTGCGTTCGGAAATTCGGCTACAAATAACTTCACTAATATTCGCTAAACCTCAAGAATTTTCACACTACTATTCTGAATGAAATAATAATTACTATTACTAATATACATATTTAACATCCATTTATAAACAAATAAGGTTCCCCTTATGAAATAGATACGTTGTCCTGTATACATAACAAAGCATTCGTGAAATAAATCATAGGATAGTACATTTGATTTTCTAAAGAAAAGCAATTTACAGTACTTTCACAGGTGTCGAGACACTAGTGCGTATATAGAGTTTTTTATATGAAAAAAAACTTATAAAAGCTGAAACATATAGCAATGGAACATAGCACTCTGCCTTTTTTAATTATTATTTGACTCTTAATAGGCAGAGTATTTCCTGATCGGTATTCTGTTGCACTTCAAAGAAGAAAATGAACAAACGTGGCCATCATTTTGTGTTACCATACTGTAACAACTTTCTCTGTAAGAAATAAACATAGCTATGACGACATTTGAATGTGAAAGATCGATGTGTAAGTAGTGTTTTTATAAAAAAAATATATGTTATATACGTGTACATACGCTACGAAAAATTTGTCACTAGACCGACCTCAATTTGGCTACATGCTAACATTAGGCTTCAACCATTGTACTGAAAGCTATATGGCCTAAAATAAGTTAACATGTAGCCAAATTTGGCAACTGTTGGCAACACTGCTTGAAATGGCAATAAGCATCAACGTTATGGTTTAACGGTGTAAACTTCCATACCGAAATGATACAAATGAACGGGATCTCATAACTGCAGTGAACTCAAAACCGTAGATTTCTAATCAGGAGCGGAAAATGTAGTTAAGAATATATATGCACAAAGCCAGAAAATTTCACGAAGGAATCGAGTCAAATATAACAGGAGAGCAATCTAAATGCGGAAAAAATATACTACTTTTGTATACGAAAAAACTATATACGACCAACATACAAGACACCGAAGACGACACAGAATAGTTATCTATTTACACAAATAAAACAAACACAACGAAGAAACTCGCACAAACATAGGGTTTTTTTTTTTTTTGTTTCTTCCGTATGTTTACTGAGTTTACTTTTGCCTCAAGTAAAACTAAACACTGACATCTGTCTGAAGACTTGTTAATTTACTACCCAAAAAATTTTCATTTGCAATTTGTTTGAAATATAAATGTTACTAATGTCAAAAAAGTTTACTTACCATAATTATGGAAAGCGTTGATCCAGTTAAGGGGAGGAATTCCTGGAACCGTCGACGGATCGCTATAAGCTCCTCGTGAACGTGACGTTTTGCAAATAACAGCAACCCAAAGCACTAAATGTCGAATTCAAGGGGCACCGATGAATTCTTAGAATGTTAGAGAAAAAAAATTAAGAAATTCCTACGGAAAGGGTGTTGCAACCTAGGACGAGGGTTACAACCGCCAACATGAAAGACCTGTCAACTGAGAAAACTAGTTACCAACCATCTCTTGTGTAACTCGAAGTGTAATTCCACACTGAAACAGAGACAGAGAGAAATTGAGTACCCCGGAAGCTCCATAAGCCACATGCCAAAAAGCGAGCTTGTTTCCTCTAAAAACGGAACTCGGGTCGTCTTGTCGGGAAGCAAAGTGTGCTGACCTGTCCCTGAGAGCTCCTTCACGTGTTCATTTCCCATGTCCATGATCGAGCACATGTTGCACATTAAGAATACTTATGACCGGCGCTGTGCACAGCAAGGTATCGATTCGCGGTGTGTTCGGCGTCTTCTAAGTCAGTAATCTGATATGCGGCAGGTTGACGCCTGCGGCGTCCCTATATTTTATTCGTCCGTACCACGCTTTAACGAAGCTCACAGGCGGACGAAATCAATCAGGATTTAGGGCCTGGCAGCCGTGACGAAGAGAACGGCGCCAGATCGGCCCTGCAAGACGACCATTTGCATGGGAAGGCGGACATGCGGGAGAATAGCGTCACGGTATGGTATCAGGTGACAGCGGGAAGAACACGAGTGCAGCGGCCAGGGGGAGATCCTGAAGTATTCCCACAACGCCGAACCAAACAACAAACCTCCAGGCAGAATAGAGGGACAGATGCCCGACTCCGCAAGCAGGCAGGAACGGCGAGACGTATTTATGACCTCGCCAGGCTGTGTTTTGTCCCAGGCTTTTGACCACAATAGAAACCGAGAGAGCGTTTGGACGAGCGCGCGGAAATAATAGCAGCCAGACAGGGGAACTACACGGACGCAGAAACGAGAGGCCCCTTCAATTATTTCCGCACGGACAGAACGGAGTGCTGAAACTGGTAAACCAGAACAAAACAGC